>JXSR01S060325.1:0-13467 GCA_000969725.1 Ophiothrix spiculata | reverse complement strand
AGTATTTTATCTACTTTACCACTGAGTACAACTCTAGTCTGCTTTGCATTATTCTCTTAAATGTCACTGCTTTTTTCAGAGATCTTACTCTCACAGAATTCACATTCACCGTGCTCATCCCTTGAAATTCAAAGGTGACCTTTATGTGAACAATTCTTAGTATAGGCAACAATTTCACACGTCTACATTGACATAGGCGCGTTGTACCATGCAATAAAAATTATGCTTGATGTGACACAAGAAAAAAGCTAATGTCAATACTTTCAATAATGTTCGTTGCTATAGTCAGGTAGCAGGACAGGAAGACGGTGCAGTAGTCGTTTCACTGCTCTTTCAACAGTCATACGTACTTTCAAACAATTCTCATTCACAGTGCTCACATCTGAAAATTAAAAGGTTACCTTTATGTCAACAATTATCAATAGCAGTGAGGGCTCTTAGGTAACAATTTCACACGTCTACATTGACAAAGGCGCGGTGCACCGTGCGAAAAAAATTCTGTCTTGGTGTGGCATTGTAAATAATCATGTTATAAGATAAAGTTAGTGCTATTGCTGTCATTAATCACTCCATATATATACATACTCTAGATGAATATAGGTAGTTTTTCGAACATTCGAACCTGTACCTCGGATCTAATACTATTCAAATCATAAATTAGTGCATAACATCTAATATTTCTATATTAACTCCATGGTACTCAACATTTTTTTGACTATGAAATAACAATAAATTCGGATTATCCAATTCAATTATAATCAAATTATATCATACAAAAAACGCCGTGAGATGCAATCATGGCCTCTCCTGAAAGCGTGTTTGCATTGAAAATGATTTTCAAAGAGGATGCTTTTTATCAAAATTTAACACGTTTAATTAACCAACTTTGTAATGTTTACCAACTTCAAACCAAAAAATATTACAGATATGCAGAAAGAGAAGCCTGTTTTTTAATGAGAACAAACAAAAAAATTTCCCTCGGAACAGGTGCATCGTATGTGCATGAAAGTTCGAGAGGGCATTTTTTTAAATAAAATTTCCCTTGTGATTTTGATACAATGTTGTGATTAATTTACATGTTACAATTTTATGTGGGTTTAGATTTTGAACAAACTGGATTTAGTTTGTACCTTTTTGGCCTTATTGATATTATTAATAACATTGTTCAGAAATCAAAAATATCAGATGAGACAATTATTATAGAGAGTAAATTCACCAGTTAATGGGATTTGTAGTTTACCAAAACAAAAATGGATTTTTTTGTTGCTCTGGGATCTTTCAAAGAATTCTGGCATCGTGTGCCCGCCCTGATTTGGATAAACCCGTACCTTATTCGTAGCTCATACATTATTTCATCGCTTTTTTTAAACCTTACTATCAAAGAATTCACGTTTACCGTGTTCGCCCCTGGAAATTCAAAGGTGACCTTTATGTCAAAAATTATTAATAGCGGTGGGGGCTCTTAAGCAACATAAGCAACAATTTCACACGTCTACATTGACAAAGACGCGTTGTACCGTGCGATAAAAATTATGCTTGATGTGACATTTTAGGAAGTTGTGTTCAGATGAAAAAGCTGATGTCATTAGATAAGTAATTAGCATGTAGCTACAACACCACTCCATGCACAAAGAAGGATAATGGTTAAGCATGGATATTTTATTTTTAAGAATCTAAATTAATTTTCAGGACAAATATGAATTCTTTCATTATATGTGTATAAATGTTTTTCTACTTTACTTCAGCTGATGTAGAATTATTCAGCTAAATTGCTGAAAATGTATCTTTTAGTAATCACGACTGTTTATTAATACCCATTGCGACCAAATAATCTTAAAAAATACAAAATATACACTGTAAATCAATATCAATGTTTTTGTCATGAATACATCAGGTCTGTTTAAATCCTTTATTTACAAAATCGTAAAAGAATAATTCAGCATGCTCGAATTTTAGTTTCATTTTTTCAGTTACGGCAACTACTTGTAATCTAACGCTGATATCCTAGTTTTGCAGCGATATGTAACCATGATGTGATTGCCATGTCCACAATATCGGTCGCTAGTCGTCACAATGGCACAAAGGCCTGATAAACATACACTCCATGGTAAAACTAGTAATGTATTCAGTTTTTGTAATCTGGTATAATGATACCTCATTTCAATATACCGTATCTCTAGAACATTTTACTGAGTTTACTCAAATAAATGAAAACGTGAAAACTTTACATTAATTTATATCTTTGACGCCGCCATTATACAATCTCATGTGAATCCATAATACCTCAATAATGTAACTTTAGGCTACGTTGTGAATAATACCCAGCGACCCGAAGCTGCTTAACTTGAATCAACAGACATTATTAACGACTGTTTCTGTGAACGCTTTGTTGAGGTGAAACCAAGGAAGTTATAGGGGGGAACATGGTTTCTCCGCTATCTTGTGTCGCTCATGGAGCAGAGTTATTGTACCTCCGGATATATTCGGAATTTGACCCGATATCCAGGCAGATCGCGTAAATCTTCACCTGACGCATATACAGCGTGCGCATTTTGTTTCACGCGCAAACCGTAGCTGCGTTTCATGTAGCGTGCATTGCGACTTGCTCTGATTAAAGTACGCCAATTTTCCCGCTAATCCGTTGCGAAGAATCTCGAAGTGTTGCACGCGGAGCCGTAAAATGCCGGAGGTACAATAACTCACCCTCCATGAGCGACAATCCAAGATGGCTGCCGTCCCATAGGATTTACCCGGCGATGAAATCAAAATGGCGGAGAAACCCTGTTCCCCCTTATAACTTCCTTGGGTGAAACTAACAGCACGTATGTGAAGATTACTTACAGCAAATTTTGCTAAGATTGATTGCAGATAACATTTGTGTTAACCTAAGAGATAAATCTGACTTACTGATATTTAAATCATTTTCAAAAGTTCTTTCTTACTTTCGTATTTTAGTCTTGTATCTCTGCATCTTCCTCCTTTACTCTCTTCCTTTCTTCAACCCTTACTTCTTCTTTTTTTCTCTATTTTTTTTATTAATAACATCTTGAATCAATTAAGTTATTCAATAATCTTTCATTCCTTTTTCCTTTGTTGATATGTTTATTCAACGTGTCCATGTACTTGTAATGTGTTACGTTATTTTTTTTTCACTTTGTATGATCTCCTAAATCCTAGTATTCGGAGGTCAGTGGCGTAGCCAGACATTTTGGTCAGGAGGGGCAAACGCATTTAGTTCCGATGGCAAACGCATTTCGTCCCGATTTATCCGACATGTGATATGCCTTTTTGACATATTATCAGTAGTTTTGGGACATATTCACCCACAAAAACTATGTCTTTTATACAGGAAAAAGCCCCGCTGGGGGAAAATCACATTGGAGGGTACGTAGGTGTAATTTTGGGTCCTAAATGGTCAAATTTAATTCGTTGGTCCTTTTCTTTACGATTTTTTTTCAAGTTCATATTGGTTTTTGTCCCGTTTTCTTTTCTTTTCATCCCGATTTTCCTACATTTGTCGGGCGGCAGTCTGTCGCTCTTGCCCCTATCTGGCTACGCCACTGTCGGAGGTCATTTCTTTGGGATATTTTTATATATTATATGCCATATTCCTTCCTCTTATTTTCAGTTTTGCTACATGTTCTTACATTCACCATGATCATCATGTGATATCAGTGGGCAAATAATCTCCACAGGTCAATTCATTCATAAACAACTCAAGCAAGTTTCATTGATAGATATTGTAAAAAATAATCACAGAAGCGTTCCAAAAATCGTACTTAAATGATAAACGACAATTTGAGATAATGGTAAAACACATACTTTAAAATCTCGATATAGTGCACCTCATGTTTTGCTCATAAACATGTTCCTTACCACCATACCAACAGGTCTACATCACTAATCAGATGTTAAAATGAAAGTTACATTCGTTATATATCAGACACTGGCAATCAATTTCATATCTTATAAACCATATAAAAAATATGGCACAAAATGGCAACTGGGAAAAGGGGCACTATATTGTGATTTTAAAATATACACATTTGTTTATAAGTATACAAGTAATATTCAAATTATGTCTAAAAATAAGTTGAAAAAGACGCATTTGCAAACTGTTGAACGCACATATGCTTAGAAAGCGATAATATTGCTTTATGCCTCGTGACAAACGTCTTAAAAACCTGTTCAACCAAAACTGACTTTCTTATGGAAAAATTAAGACCCTCTCCATGTATTTTTTTAATGAGACCTTGTTCCTTGTACAATGTAATTATAAAGGGTGCAGTTTTCAAAGGACCTACAAAAATTACAATTGATGGATTAAATACAGTAGTACCATACATATTCTGATGATAAAATATTATTTTAAAGACAGCATTACCAAACAAAAAATAAAAGCGAGACAAATTAGCTTGAAATGTTTATGAAATTGTAGTAGACCTAGAAGTAATGTGGGATTCAAGTCAAGTACATGCCGTATACAATTTGGCACACATTTATAAAGCACATAAAATCACAAAAAAACTTTCTTTTCATCGGAAAGAGAGAGTAATTAAAAATCAACACGTGGTAATCCACTAAACACAGAGACAAACTTTACCTAAGACATTTCACTCGATTTTCAATGAAACCAGATAAAATGTTTCAAATTCGTAATTTGTTAAAACCTAATCTGAAGAAGAGGAAATTCAAGCCAAAAACTGCTCGGTGCCTCATCTCTCATTCTCAATGGATGCTGAGGCAGTGCAAAAGGTTCACATACTGTGAGTGTCAACGGTAATTAATGTTACGCTGTAGAGGGACCTGTTGGAGTGTTAGGATGTCAGATATGTACTTAACGCACGAATAATACGTGAATCAAGAGATTGCTAAAATTTCAAGAGATTGTTTGTATTAAGGTTCCAGATGCTCCAAAAAGCAGTTACATGTAGCAAATTATCATTTACGAACACAACAGAAATTAGACAAAAATTGTAACACATCCCTCTTCTAGATGCTCGTAAAAGTTTAATATCACATCATTGTTTTAGTTATTAACAAAGATAGATACCTTTATCAAAAAAACATTTATTCAAATGTCAACAAAATAATAGTAAGAATGTTAGATTAATTATAAATATGCAACATTTTCCTACTGATTTTCGTTGTATAGTACGAAGTCACAGTCTGAAGGTATTAATGATACTTATTTTATATATAAACATATTAACACCATTTTCTGTTGCAAATTCAAACACGTGTGAAGATTAAGGTACAAGACCTATAATTACTGTGTACATTATATGTTTTGTAATATGATGTTATCATGGTTATTAAGAAGAAGGGTAAATAGTATTTTAATATGCTTTTTGTTTGATGGAAATCTGTACTGTACGCTTCCAAAGTTACGATAGTTTAAAGAGGTCAGTTGAAAAGCACGTAATTCTACTTCTTTTTTTATTGTGTTCACACCCCGTTGTTTTATAATGTAGTTCTACATTTTTTCAATCTGCTATATTTGAAATTGTGATTACAAAATTATATACAAACATTGAGATAATTTTTATCAGTCCTTGTTTTTCAACTACTGAAGTTTATTCCAAATTTTAAGTCAGTCATGAGTACATGATACAATCTGACATCAATATCTAACGTGTTTCTTGAGATTAGGGCTTTTAAAGTGATTTATGTGAAATCCTCTAAAAAGGACCTGGTATTGAAGTTTCTTTTTCTTCAGCATATCATGTATCAGTTGCATGAATCAATGAATGGTTGTGGGAAATGGGCGGGATTTTTTGTCAAGAGAACGTATGGGATGTTGTTGTGCTTGCATTCATTAGTTTCCAAAATAAGAAACTAAGTGGTGAAACTATATTTCTGAATTACCATAAACCTATATTATATAACCAATTTAACCATTTACTTGAAAATAAATGTATCAATATCTCATATTATATTCTCACATTAGAATTTGTATGTTAGATCATAGTCACGAATACATATGCATCTCCGTCATTTGATCCTCTTATTTATTTATTTAATAGTTATTTTTGTTTTTTTTTATTTTTTATATCTACTGTATTCATTCATTTACTTATTCAACTTTTCTCTTTGTTTGTTTATTTGTTTTATTTGTTTGTTTGTTTGTCTGTTTGTTTAAGTTCGGGAAATATAATATTTATTTTTGGCATGAAATAAAATGATTGGTCCCTTACAATTTGGTACTGGTCCTTTGTTTTCAATTGTTGATATAAGCATTACAGACAATCTTTGGTTTTAAAAAAACAGACGTAATTCTGGACCTATTTACTTAACATTTCTTTTATTTCCTTTAAAGTCAAAACTCTTAACACCGTGATTTATCAACTTGGACAAATCTTGCGCAATTTAGTTTCACGCAAGTGTTTACTCTTTCTTTTTCACCCTGAATGCTTCATACACTTTGCTAACCAACCAAATGTGTTTCATAGTATATTACCACGTCGGAAACTAAACTAAGCGTAGGGGCTTCCAAGGTGATCTTCATGAGATGCCAAATTCTGTGCTTGATATAAATCTGATTTATATTCACCAAGTTTATCTTGGAAATCTCATGACTCATATCATATGCATGGAGCAGTTTTGCTCCAATGCCTTTATCATTTATCGTGAGTGTATTGTCACATACCATAATTTTTATGATTCTTTTTTTCTGTTTTGAAACAACAATTAATATGGATTTATAAATGCGCATCTTATCGTGTAAAACGATTAATTTGATGCTTGTCATTCACGAGGCCCGTAGGAGCAAAGTGAATTGGACAGCAATCAAAATTTACCTCTAGTGCATTTTTTATCACATTTTCTGAGCAACGTGGATTGTAAGTTTATTAACCTAAATCATTCATAAAAGAAAAAATATATGATATTGCATATTTGTGAAAAGAAATTGAGCTTTTGAAAGCACAATCACAGGTCAAGATACAACTACACATTATATGGCAATAACTGTTCGTGCTAAACGCACTTCACGCAGTCTGGAACGCAGCACGTAGAGTACATTGTGACTTTTCAATCCACTCAGCGTATTCTGAATTCTTGCTTTTTCATTGGCTAGGCTAGACGCCGCGTATATTAATATCCTATTATTGTTTCAAATATATTTCAGACACGATCGTGAAAATCTGCAGCAACTGCGTATCCACGTGTTGCAACAAGCGAGTGACATCAAAATAACACAATAATCCAATCAAAAAGCGTGCTCTTGAAAAGCGCGCTACACTTGCGTAATTTGCAAACGCAGAGGGGTTGAGCAACTTAAAAAAATGATATATAATTACTTTTTTAAGCAAAAGTGATGCATTAATTCATATACTAGCAACTGAGAGTTTCACATAATGCCATTTCACTCTACTGCATACAAATTGCAAGCTAGTCACGTGTGTTGTATATGATACATAAGCCTCAATGCTTACCAACGTAGAACTCAAGATAGGGGCTTTTAAGGTGATTTATATAAAAACCTGTATTAAGATTAGAGCATGATACTTGGTGATATTTTCAAGTCATGCTGAACATTGTATATTATGATAATGTTTGTAACAACATTAAGCATAGGATAGGTGAAGAAAAATGGATGTGTGTGTTGTTGGATGAATCTGTGTATATTTGTGGTGTTTCAACTCAATTTTACTTTTTTGTTCAAAAAAGAGTAGCATAGTATTAAAGGGCATCAAGTTCAAAAATCATAAAATATAGTTATCATCGATAACTGTTTGAAGGGTCCTCATTACATCTTCTGCTTGATTTGATGACATATTGCAGTGACAAAGCATGTATAAATTACCAGATTTTTTTCTGTAAAGCACGTCGATAGAGTGATACGTTATGGCAAATGGTTTGAGCATCAGCTTACTTTGTCAATGTCACCAACATCTTCATGTTACCGTCACCGTACATTAGAAGTTCCAAGTTACCTTTTTAAGTCAAAGATTACTTTTGGAGTAAATAATCAAGACAAAAAACTTGGATGCTGTATCGTATTAGCCTCAAGTGATGCAGCATCTGATCCTCGAACATATAAGAACAGAGGTTGTATCGACTCAATCACTTAATATGCATGAATATAAAACAACAATTCTGGATATTTTGACCACAAATTCTTCAAAATTATCTTCAAGAATGACAAAACTTGCCAAACAATTAATATTAAGCAAAAACCCATGTGGTTATAGATTTCATTAGTTCAACCTATCTTTCCCGAGATATGTCGTATCCATGACAACAGATTTTTAAAACACCCTTTAAGAGTGATTTTTTTAAAGTTAAAATACGCCCTAAAATATTACGATTTCATGAGATTTTTTCCAGATACTCTATTACTTTGACGATTGACAGAATTCAATATTATAATTCTTATGCCAATACTTTGCCCTGTGTAACCGCGCCCTGATTGTTTAATTGTTTGATGCATATTTTGTTGGTTGCCTGGATGTTACTGACTGGAAATGTCTTTTACACTTTCAAAAAAAAAAGTTTTAACAACTTTTGTCTTAAAAAAATATCGGTAAATCATCTAAATTCGCCCCTGTAAACTTCATAATCTGCATCGTGTTGAACATACATTATGTAGATGGACAAGCTAATCGTCTTAACCAAATATTCTCCATCCTAAATGCGTTCTAACTAAGAAATAAGCTGTTTACACAGTTTCCCAGGTTCTTTTTCCGCCCACAGTTTTATTTTCGTATTTTAATTCAATGTTGGACATCATCTACTTGAATTAATTTAACATGACAAACAATGAAGGTGGCTCCATAATCGCTAGTATTTTACTAGCGATTATGCACTGAAAATTGTGTTTCATCACTTGACAAATAATAAGTTGTCATGAAAATGGTCTAGTATGACAAACTATAATTTGTCGTGGAATTCGTCAGAATTATAATTAGTCATGAAAAACGGTCTAGCATGACGACTTTCTCATGACAATTAGTCATGCTGAAAAATTAGTTTGTCATGAATAAAAAATAATTTGTTATGCACACAAATTAATTTGTCATGCAAGAATAATAATTTGTCAAGTGACACTAGTTTTTCAGCGGTTTTATTTTCGGTAGACTAATTCCATTTAAGTATGGCTCAATCCATGGGAAATCAACTAGACGAAACACTCAGGTTCTGCTTGCAGGTTTTACAATGGCTGTCTGGTCTAGTCAATCCAGATGGACCTCGCAAGCGAACATACGCGAAGCGTGCGCCTACGTCGCTCGCTTGTGGGGTCCATCTAGATGGACTAGTCTGGTCAGAATCTGATGATGAAGTATGATGAGTAAGCTTAAGTATGTGTATGGGAATTCTGAGTCCAGTAGTGTTGTTCTGTCCGACTCCGAATCCAATGCGGTCTGGTCGGAATGTGATGATAAGCTAGGCACAAACCTTATCTGGAATTAAAGAGTTGTTCTATCCGAATCGAAAGATGTGTTGTCGCTAATTGTCCTCCTGTGCAATCGACTCGAGAATAAAACGCCACGCCACTTCTTGAAGATACGGAAACCCGTTATATACGATATAATTCGTCATGCAAATTCGTCAGCTCTCAGGTATGGTTAGTCGTGCTCAAAGAAGTTTGTCAACATAGTTTGTCATGCGTACATTAATTCGTCTTGACCTTAGCTCATGACGATATGCATTTTTCAATTAACGAAAAGTGCATTTGTCAATCGTTCAAACTCGTCCTCCACAGATTGTAATTCGTACAGTTATTAAATTAATTTGTCCTGCATTTGTTTTCGTTTGTCATGCGCCCGCAAATATCGTCAAGCGACGAATAAGGGGAAATTCACTTGCATGACTAATTTATAACCCCTGTTTGACGACTTTTCCACCACGTTTGACGAAATAATGTTTTCAGTGTGGAGCCAATTTTAGAAGCAGCAATATGTTAGGGGAAATTAACATAGTTTGTAATCAAGATCTTTCTTAAGCTTGTAGGTCTAAAACATTTTTTTTTTCATTCAGCTGTTCTTGTAATAAGCTCTGTGTAGCATTTGTTTGTACATAAAATGTCCCGACGCGGCAACAGGATGCAGTTCTTGATTCCCACATATTGCTTATTGTAACATATTTAATCTGATATGCTACAATTCAGGAGTAATATGTACGAGCCGACCCCGGGGGAGCCGACAACTCCTTTTGCTGCGGTGGTCCACAGATGTGATTTTCATGTGACCTTCTACACAGTAAAAAAATGTTTTATGAAAATCATTGAACCACAATTTTTCACATGTAAGTTTGCATTTCATAATACAATTTTTGCAAAACTCTCTACCATGCTAATACAAGTCTACCTATACAGAGTGGACATTAAATATGGAATACGGTATATTTTGCATGTTGGTTTCCATCTTGAATACCGACATATCTCATTATATGACAACTCCAGGAATGTGTATTTCTTCATATTTGTAGATATACATGTAAACTTTAAACTAAAACCCTTTTTGTGTATACCTAGGTGCCACAGAGAAAATAAAGGGGAACTTGAAAGCAGAAAAACCTCTAAAAAAATTTTATGTCCAAACTCGTACATCATAATACGGAATTAAGGAAATTTAATTTGCCGTAGTTTCTTTAATGCTTTACTTGGACTCTTGAAATTTTACAAGGTTATTTTTACATATTGTTGATTACAAATTATGACCAAACACTGTTTGCACTGTCATCCATGAGAAGCGTACTGCGCATGGACTCGCCGTGCGGACATTCCACTCGTGATTGGAGAGTTCGGAAAGGTATCTCAGCCCAGGTATCAAGCACAGCCTAAAGTTACTCCTGTACATGGCGGTTTGTAACTTGTTGTTAATCGATGTGTTACTTCAGCCGAGAAGTCCTCAATAGAGTGCATATCTGAAGATCTTACCAAACAGGGCAAGTGTCTAACATCTGTCATAAAACAAGCTCGTATAAAAAAACATTTTGTAAACTCTCACTTTATTCAAAGTGGTGATCATGCTAGGAAACTTGTGGAGACAATATCATGACCAAACACCTTTCCCATCGACACTTTGACTGGGCTAGAGATCATTTTCCATTTCGTGTCCCATCAATGAGATAACGTTGTCTTCAGAGCTTAGAATAAATTTGAAATGTACTGCCAAGATGGACGCAACAGGGCAGCGGATGTACAGAGAAGGGTTATACTAAAGCGTGCATGCTATCAACAATGTATCCGGAAGAAGGTATTATTGCCTTCTACAGTTCTAGATGCTTTACATGCAGGTGGAAAATTGGCCCTGATCACCTTTGAAGGTAGCTTCCATCAGCACCAGTAAAGATGCATTATAGAAGCCTTGATAATGTCCAGCATACTTTTGACTATTGATCGATTTCTTAGAGTTGAATAAAATAGGATGCATCTAATATATCTAAATGCAAATTGTGTCTATAATTAATCTTCCAACCAGGGTATCATTAGTGTCAAGGGCTTTTACAAAATCTTATTTGCATTTGTGTATTCAATGTTAATGTTTGTAGCAGTAGAATCAGAATTGCTAAACTGAGTACAATTGAGATGGTTCAAACAAATGGGTATTCTTGTTCAGGGTCTCTTATTCTTCTGTTGTTTGTTCAACATAATTCACATTTTCGAAAATTGCTTATCTGATTTACTTTTTCCGCCACCTTCACCCTCAATACCCACATCGCCACCATCACCCCACTTGTTATTCTGATCTAGATACTTTTCAATATTTAGATCATTACCTGGTCTGTTGGGGCCTTAAGTAACAATATTTCAATACAATGTGAATATGTGATTTTTTTATTGTTTTTGAAATTGCATAGTAAGTTTTTGAAAATGTAATAAAATGGGGCAAACATGTGCATGTAACGGAACAAATAATAGAGTAAACATTGTTAAATATTACCCCAAATTGCCCCACTTTCTGCCTTTCTTGTCATGTGGTGATGTTCTCTTATGCACAAATATGTGATATCTCACCCCGAAAGGGGAGACTTTGCAGATTATATCAATTTTGATGTTATAAATTCATCTGTTACAGCGTTTTCTAAGCTTTAAAATGACACCCTACTTGTTGAAATTGAACAAGGTGATCAAATTAACAACAGAAAATATGCGGGGAAATCCTATTATTTTCTTTATTTTTTGCTGCCTATTTCACCAATTTCTTGAAAAGAAAGTGTCGCAAAGTCCCCCTTTTCGAGATGAGCCATCACATATATTCGTCTTGATATTTGACACATCAAAACCCATAAGAAACCAATATTTCTTCACGCAAATGATAGAATTTCACGTACGTTTTATATTTTGATCATATTGTATATAGATCTCCAATTTCTTCTTCGTCGTCTTATCAGGCATCTGAGTCGATTAGGCTGTAGATTTTACATTTCAAGGAGGAAACCATTCCAATTTATGGCCTTGGACATGTTGAAGTTGTCATTAATAAAAGGCTATGCAAGTACCTGTCATTGATTGTTGCAATGGCCTTGTCAAAATATGGTTTGAATCGACATTTTATGAGATTCTCTGTTACATCAAATCTTGTTAAACATTAAGCAACAGTACAATAAAAGCAATACACAAGTCCAAGATGTAGTTTTAGCAATATCAGAAGATACTACTGCAAGAAACAAACACATCGTCACGCTAATAAAATATTTGCCTATCTAAAATTTTGACGAAATTGAGATTTTTGAATAAATCAGCACTTTTAAGATTAAAGGACGCATGCTGTGAGTAAATAAAAAAAAAATTAACCCTGAACATTATCTACAAATTCAAAATGAAAATTATCTAACTCAAGTCTGCGACTTATTGAGAATAGAATTGCCTAACTCACAACAACAGGTTGAAATATTTTGCCTACCTCACTTTATATTCCTGTCTATCTAAGAACATGTTATTTAATAATATCTCAATTTATAAGATTGCCTAAGTCATTTTTGGTTTTACTTTTGTGGTAATACTTCTATAGATTTGCTTTGTAACTTCAACTTATTTACATTACATTTTTAAAAAAAGGTAACAACCTAAATAAAATTTACTGTTTTTCTTAATTTTTTTTAAACTAGAGAATGTAAATAGGCAAAAACTTTATAAGCGGGACGACATGCACATCAAAAGTGTAAAATGCATGATTATCAAAAACATATTTGGAATAGACCAGTGCTGTAACGAATTGTATATGTCACGAAGCAACTTTACTTATTCAATATAGAGTTAAATATGATATTGATTATAAAGATCGACACATATATTCCCTTTGATCATTATTGTCATATTTTGTGATTTTCGTAAGAGTTTTGATTGAATCTTCATTTTATTTAAGCTGTTGCAGTTCAAAAATGCTTTAAACCTAAAAATCTGAAACTTCTTTTGTACGGACCTAGATGTTCAAGTTTATGCGATCGAGATAAGAGGCTGTTAATGACTACAGCCTATCGTTTGAAGGAAACAATTCCGATATGTGGCTGCAGAATTAT
>JXSR01S060324.1:54763-74044 GCA_000969725.1 Ophiothrix spiculata | reverse complement strand
TGAGGAAGTCTAGTGACGCCTCGCCTAAGTTCCATGACTAAGGTTGATCCTATGGGTTGATCTCAACTTTTTGAAATAGGGTCGAGTTTTGTCAATATCAGATTTTTGCCCAGATCAGTAAATCAGTTCATTAGTGAATGTGTAGCGCTTGAAATTCCTAAAATTCAGACAGAGAAAAAGCAGGGAATTGTTTAGTAATTGACACTTAATCCAGATAGCGAAGTTTGTTGACCCAACGTTGGGCCACAATTAGCCGATTACGTTGGGCCAAAATAACATCGGCCGCAAGTCATTTTGTCAATCGTCCTAATGTCGGCCCGATATATTGGCGCGATGTTAGACCAACGTCGGCATTCTGTCGGATGAATGTTGGACCAATGTCGGAAACAGTATTAAAGTTAGATAAGGAAGTGAGTTTTAAAATCTCTAGTTAGTATAATCAATTCGACTATGCCGCACCATTGAGTTTTTATACTTGGTAAAGAAGTTGAACCCTTCCGCAATGATGGGAGGACATACAAAAACATGTCTTGTTTTGAGCTGCTTTTGCTGCCTCTAAGGCGACACGTCACAACATCCCCGAAACCCATTGCAAAAAACCGCAATGTAAACCGTAATGTTACTTCTGAAATATTTTCAATTAAAACCCGCAATTAACATGATTAAGGAATTTAAATGTTGTTTAGATTTGCAGAAAGCAAAATGAAAAAATGTTTTGAAATGTCAACAGAAAGTACAAAGTACAATGAAACATTTGCCTGCATAAACATTCCAAATCCTCATCATTGAATTATATTTTAAGCAACTTATTGTTTTTTTCAAAACCGTAATTCAAAGACTTGAAATCCTGAACACATTGCGGGTTTGAACTCCGTTTTTCTGCAAGGCATTGCGGGGATGTTGTGACGTCTTCCCTAAGACAGGGCCTTTGCACGATATACGTTTTGGATCTCTGGATCAAACCACATCAAATCCAATGAGCAAGCAGCAGAATGGACCGTATTAGTTTGTTGAAAAGACATTCCCGAATTAACGTTTTAATAAACTACTACACCTGTCTATGATATAAAGATATTATGGAATAGGTGTAACTCAACATATGTGTGGTGCTCTGGCGTAATGAGCGGAAAGTCGCGATTTTCAAAATTGAGTTTATGTCGTATTTGAATTCTCTATCATCTCAGCTTTCCAATGATATATAATATGTTACACTTTATTTCTGCAATTTTCATTTAGAGATCGATATACAAGACAGTCCGCTTAAAATCTGACACTAAAAAATTGTCGCAAATCGATTCTAAAGTTACTGATTACTATAGTGTATTATAGCAAAACGCGATCAATTACCCGTGAATAATTGCACTTCCCGGCATAATTGACCTTCAAAACGCGAAGTATAGATTAACACTTATGTACTAATGCGTTTTATGTCAAAAAACGAAATTTGATCTTTTCACCATATCTTTTCTTTAACAGCCATTTAATCAAAATCTTCAATCGCGACTTTCCGCTCATTTTGACAGAGCACCACACATATGGTAATTGTAAATGACAAAAATTTACTAATTAAAACTGGCCTAAACTGCGATTTTCACATTTGCAGTGTGGAAAAGACATCGCATAAACATCGCCCAATTGTTTAACTTATGATTTTGTATTCTACATTTCTCCTTCTCTACGCAGCACTTAAGATAAAAGGTGGTTTTATCGCTTATTTTAGCCAAAATTCACAAGTCCTTCACGGAAACAGACATGAGTGGGGCTCTCAAGCATCCAATCAAGATACAGGAAGCATCGTAAAGACCAACGAATTTTACTGTTGGCTTGATCTAGGATCTGGCTTTTGTCTCCAGAAACTACTTTTATCAAATACAAGTGATCCATTCGAGGAGCATTATGAACTCGTTGGGACGTATTTGTTATTAGACGGCTCGGTAGATACGAAAATCAACAAGTGGGGTGTCGAAACGTCTAGTCATGGGCAAACTGACGTAGTAGTAGCCAGGGGAAGTTCAACGAATGAAACAGGCACATTTGTACATGCATCTTTGCATTTTATTATGGAACCAACCACAGCACAACCCAAATGGCATGCCTTCTCTCAACAAATGTGCAACAAACATCAAACTATATGCGATGAGGAAGACATTGTCATTGGTAGCAAAATGGCGACGTCGTCTCGATACTGACTTGCAGGTTACAAGTGCTATTCCGTTAAATGGGAAGGAGGCTCTATTTGTAATTCATACATTTGGAGCTCCATTTGAAATTTTATTAATGGGGGCTCACGACCATCAAATCAGGATGCAGAAAGTACCTAGCAGCACCTTAGTGATCAACAAACTGTATTATAGACCTTTTCAAAATCCATTCGGAAATCTCCGGAACATTGATCACATGGCCATTTTTTCAACCAATCACGTACAAGCTCATTAATATGCACGATTTTGTCAACAAAAAAAGTCCGAAAAACTAATCGCATTTCAGTGCAATAAAAGTGAAAAATAAATAGAACCAGACCCATATAATATGTGACCCGTCATATCGAAAGGTATACATTAAGGTCGGCAAAATCAAAATTGATTTTTTGGTCTCATCTGAAAGCTGAGATTTTAAGCTTTAAAATGACACCTTGATTTTGGTTATTGGATGTTCGGTTGCGAAGTTACATTCAAATTGGTAAAAGCCACCGGGCTGATTCGGAAATCTATAGTTCTGAGAAAATCGAGTTTAAAGTTTTTGTACTTAGTAAATCTTGAATAGAGAGTGGATTTTTAACTTGGTTTTTAATACATTTTTCTTATGTCTTAGATGTTGGAACCTGATTAATATGATAGAATACACTTCAATGATAACCTTTCTGATGAAATTAGAAATTCAATCTCGGACATGATTTTTGACTATACTTAGCGTCAATGGCCCATATCTCGTGATGAAAATTGTTTTTTAGATTTTACCCCATGTAATTTTTTATCTTACGCTATCTTTTTAAAACAGTCGGTGACCCTATAATTTTTTTCTCGATTTGACATCCACTTGACATTCACAAATGACCAGCCAAATATACAACAATTCTACAGGTAGCAAATATGTGAAAAATCAACATTTTTTTTAATATTAGGCGCAAATCTTACGCTTACATACCACACGCACGTTTTGTCAAAATCTTCCCGCCACTGACCAACAAATTCTGTTACACCGCCCTCTTGAATAAACACCGCGATCGTCTTTAAGCTTAAGATTTGAAGTTGCATCAGGGCGATCAAACTGAAAGTGACTCTGTAGTGCTGGCGCTAATATCAAGATCGAACTCGTACGCAACCAATTAACGAGAACGCGAATTTAACATTCAGGTTATTGTGTTGTAGAGTCACTTTTTCTTTCGGCAATTGCCGGAAAGTGTAAAATCAGCTTCGGAAATTCTCGGATAGTCTTGTTTTGAAAAGGTCTATTGGCTTGATAAAGGGGGCACGTGGTATCCATTACAAAGTTACAGAACTTCAAGCCCATTCAAAAAGAACAAACCCGGATAGCAAAAAAAAAAAAAAAACAAAAAAAACAACAACAACAAAAACCCCACCTCATTGGGAGTTACTAGTATTTGATATAGGATACGAAGGTCAATAAGTTATGTTTTGAAACTTCTAGCAATGGGCGAATCAAGCACAAGAATTTGTGCTCCTTCATTAACACTTAATTATCAGTCAAGTTAGCTCAATCGGTAAGGCGCTCGCTTGCGGTGCAGAAGGTCCCGAGTTCGAACCCCGCTGGTGCCAAAAATGAGTGTGCTTGAAATTCTCTTTGGAACTAACTGCTAATTGTCTCGTGGAAACCCGTACGAAACTCGAGCAGCTGATCTGGACAGCGATGGTGCGTATGTGGGCTGATCAAGGTTCAGCAGCCCTAGAGGTTGTCGCAGAACCTGAAATGATGCTTGGTGTGGAATGGAGCTTACTTGGGCCACAGTGGTCAGCGAACACCTGTAAAGTGTGCAGAGGCCGAGTGGAATTACAAATCTGGAAGGCATAGCGCACTATAAATCCGCAGTATTATTTTTTTTAACTGCATAAGGCCATTCGCTGTTCCCGTGTGACGTGTGCCCTGGCTTGTTTTCCATTTTTCGTAATAAACTTCGTTCTATATACTTAATAATCATATCAATGACCTGGTGCCGGTGTAATGGGACTGAGTGTGTCCCATAACCAGGAGTTCGGGTCTAATAGAACTCTATGGAATAAGTCGCAATCAATGATTTATTGATCGCACATGTACAAGTACGTTCTACATAATTGAATAGTAGCTAGGACACTCAGTCACACGGACGCTGTATTTCATTACACCGGCAGATTATTCCTATGACTTTGCAACACCAACAATCAACATGTTCATACTTGGTGAGCACCAGGTCACAGGAATATCTGGCGTACACAAGACAATTGATATGATCACTATAAGCAAAACTATCTTCATTGTCTGTGTTGCGCCGCACAATTACAAACAATGGAAAACGAGACATGGGCACACGGCATATCGGTACAGCCAATGGATACGAGTTGTGCAATGTTGGGCAAAGTTGCCCAATGTTGCGCAATGTTACACAAAGTTTCCCAATGTTGCCCAAGGATAAGCAAAATTGCTCAATATTGCCAAATGTTGCGCAAAGTTACGCAAAGTTGCCAAATGTTGCGCAAAGTTACACACAGTTGTCCATTGTTGCGCAAAGTTGCCCAATGTTACGCAAGGTTGCGCAAAGTTGCCCAATATTGCCCAAAGTTACACAAAGTTTTCCAATGTTGCGCAAAGTTACGCAAAGTTGCCCAATGTTGCGTAAAAATACACACAGTTGCCCAATGTTATGCAAGGTTGCGTAAAATTTCCCATTGTTGCGCAAAGTTTAATACACAAAGTTGCTCAATGTTGCGCAAAGTTGTCCAATGTAACTTAAGGTAATGTTAAAAAAAACATTGACAATTCTGTGCAATGTAATGTAAAAGTTTTATGCAGGGAGGACAAACTTATTCCAACAAAAGTGAGGGAGGCTATTTACATCAAGAAAGAACTTAACCCCACCCTTAATAGGGACGGGGGCCGTGAACTTCCAAAGATTATGATTTCCTGTTGTCAACATCAAGAAAGAATACCATCAACGTCCAGAACAAGAATAAGACGTCAGAAACAACTCAGACACCACACGCTGAGGACGGAGAAGGGTTTCTCCGAAATAATTCGACACAAAAACGTGAGTGCTGATATGAAATGTTTTAAATTATATTTTCAATTCTGTGCAACTTCTTCAATCCTCTCGAGTGTCATGGGGCCTTTGTCAGTTTCAGTGGCATATAGATAAAACGAGGGGGGGGGGGGGGCAGCAAGTGCATAGTTACAAAATAGAATTGACTGATTTGGTTTTAGATGTCGGTTAGAGTAATAAAGTATCACCAAAAAGTAACGCGACATAGTTTGGTACTTGACTAAACTGAAAATGGTAATTCGGATGTACAAAAACATGAAACAGTAAGAAAGCTGATTTATTTTCCTAAATTTTGATACCAAATTTGCCCTATTTCAATCAATATGTAAGACAGACCACCCTTTCAAAAATGTCCTTCTTATTTTAAAATGTTGCAATTTAAGACAATACGATGTTCACAGATGACCAGCCTTCTTTTTTAACTTTTTTATTTCTTTTACTAATCATGTTTTTATGCATGTTTATTGTCAGCTATTCAATATTTTGTATGTCCACCTCTTTTATTTACAACGGCCATGCAACGCCTCCTCGAGTCATACTGTGGATCAGACGCCTTATGCGGTTCTGGTCAATGGCGACCCACTCTCTCAGAAGAATGTGTCTAAGTCCATTCAATGTTGTTGTTGGTCTGAGTTTCCTGTTAACTCTGTACTTAAGATGAGCCCATAAGTGTTCTATAGGGTTAAGATCTTATCAAAAATCACGCCATAAATGGCCTTGTACCCATACAACTTATTACAAAGATGAATGCAATTGCTGCAACTTTTGAATCACATGTTTTCTTTCTTTGGAATGCAGCCATGCCGCTATTACTGACTGGAGAGGGGTCAATGAGGCATCTACACGCAGGGGAATAAATCATTTTCCTTACTGTGTCTCGTTTTTGAACTTGGGTTAAACCAATTTAAGTAAAAATTGGAACCAAACTATGTCGCGTTACTTTTTGGTGGTACTTTAGTATGTTTTAACACGTCCTAGATGTGGATTTTCTCAGCATCACGCCCAAAGAGTTTCATTTTACCTATCTCATGCCCCTGATCTGCTGACGACACATTCAACAACGTAATAGAGAAGCATTGATACAATTAACAACCCAAAGAGTGTCATGAGTTTGTACGCCACACGGACAACGTTCGATATACTTAGGGCGAATGACATGAGGAATCCGAGTGCTTGCCAGAATCGAAAGTTACTGAACGCTGCTTCCTGGGATTGAGGCATCAGTACTCCGAGAATAGCTGCAAAATACAATCAAGAAAATAAATAGATTTTTGAAAATATTAAAAGATGACGATTATTGTGAAAGGATTCGATTATTTTCTGATTTATCATATTAGATACAGGCGGGAATATATATACTCTCTAGATGTAAAAAGAGTGAAAAAACGAGTGAATGCAAATTCACTCGAAAAAGAGTGAAAACCACTCAAAAACAGCTGTTATCCACTCGGAAAAGAGTGAAATGAGAAAAAAAAGTGAGATTTTTCACTCGAAAAAGAGTGAAAAAAGAGTGAGAGTGAAGACGAGTGGTCACCACTCGAAAAAGTATTGTCCTTCGTTTAACTCTTTAAAGAGTGGATATCCACTCGCTGAGAGTGAACATCACTCCTTTTCGAGTGAATATTCCACAATTTTACTCGTTCTACTAAATATTCACTCGAAAAGGAGTGAAGTTCACTCTCAGCGAGTGAATGTCCACTCTTTAAAGAGTTAAACGAAGGACAATACTTTTTCGAGTGGTGACCACTCGTCTTCACTCTTACTCTTTTTTCACTCTTTTTCGAGTGAAAAATCTCACTTTTTTTTTCTCATTTCACTCTTTTTCGAGTGGATAACAGCTGTTTTTGAGTGGTTTTCACTCTTTTTCGAGTGAATTTGCATTCACTCGTTTTTTCACTCTTTTTGCATATAGAGAGTAGGATTAAATAAATAAAGTAAATTCTTCACGGGATAATCAGAGTGCGCATATTTCAAGCATTTGCGATAATGTTAGCATTATCGAGTGTTCATGGAATAACCTGGACATTTACGAAATTTGCAAACTAATGGACCCCTCTGAACCATCAACGGGCTGAGAGTGGGCAAGACTTTGACCACTTAATAACTGGTAACCTCTTCTACCTATGGGACCGGAGAAGAGCGTGGTTACTGACCCCTCTAACGGTACCAATTGCACCAAAATGCCCCAGGCGTCCTAGGAAATCGGTTTCTTTTGTAATCATTTTGATAAAAAATATAAGGGGTAGGGTAAGAGAAATAAAGAAGGGGAAAAAAGGAAAATGAAAATTTCGATACTGTAAAGCGGGGTCACTTTGAACAAAGATATGACTTAAATGCTTCAGATTAGTCCAACCGTCTAGCCATTTTGTTTTCGCATCTCAAATGACAATGCTTATAATTTTAGTTAATAGACTCACCAGGTATACACTGTATGCAGCGCCCCATGAAGGAGCATTCGCACAGGGGACCCACGGCTTTACGTGGCTGTCCGACAACGGAGCAAGTAGAGTAAAGTTTCTTGCCCAAGGAAACAAGGAGACGAAAACCGCCCGGCCCGGGGCTCGAACCCACAATCTCTGTATTACGAGACCCGTGCTCTAACCGCTCGGCCACGCTCCCCTATCAAAGTGGATGCATCATGATTGTTACAGGCAAATGACGCTTCTCTCGAGGTGTTACCCATTATACGTGTACTGTCCTAACAGTTGTCAAGACCTTTGTGTCAATCTTGTTCCGAAATATTAAAAAAAATCTGAATAAAAATTCAAAGTGTTCCCGATTTATTCGAAATTCAAGGTACGCTGGTTCCCTCGATCTTGGCGCTTCACTATCGGCTCAGTCCAGTGTGTGTGGTGAGTGTGAAAGTGAAAAACCAAAGGAGCAGGGAACCAGCGTAACTTCAAGGTTTATAGGAGACTATAGAGTATACAATTCAACTCACATGATATTTGTGTTTGCCAAACTGCATCTGAGAAACCCCAAAACCCAGCCATGAGGTAGAACTGCCACTCCTGTCCACCGTCCGGGTCGGCTATCCATGTATACATCCAAATCATGATCAGCAAATTAGAAATACTGCCTAGTGTGAAGATGATCTTACGCCCAATGAAGGGTTCAAGACGCCCAATACAGAATGATGATATTGCATCCACCACACCATATACTATCATCGTATATCCTACGTGTTCAATTCCAATGGTACAGCTCACATATGACTGAAAGAAAAAAAAATGGGTTTCATCGGAAATGGTTATGTACTAGATAAATGGTGAAACAGAGACCGTTTTCAGATATAATGAATCTTGGTATGGGATGGCGAGTCATTAGACTCTCATAAGGCGAGACGCACAGCGTCGAGCCATTTGAGAGTCTAATGACAAGCCATCCCATACCATGATACATTATATCTGATAATGGTCTCTGTTGAACCGTTTATCTGCAAACACAGCGAGCAGAGGCATGCTATTTGAAATTCAATTTAGAACATAAAACATTTTAATTTCAAAATATCTAATAAGTAAAATACCCATAATAATTTAATTTTAAAACACTACTGTCTCTGGTGATATCTTGTGATTGTGCTAAAGACTACGCTAAACAGGTAGAACAATTGAAAGACGATTGAAGCTGTTTGATGTATCTCACCATAAGACCGTGAACTTAATGATGCGTTTCGAGAGAAAATCATTGTATGCCTTTAACATGGTGGTCAGTTTTCAATAATAATTGGTGATTATTAAAAACGGTCAAAGGTTTAATTTTATAAACTAATGTTTCTAACACCGTATATTTTCTGTATTTTGTACACACAAATGAAAAATTTAATTACATTGGCCATAGCCAACGTGTTCCTTGTGTACCATCCCTTTACTCAGGGTTACGCCACTGGTGTATAAAATGTACTACATTTTAGAGGTATGGCATCCTTTGGTGAAACATAAGCCGTGGGCTCTTGCTGTATGACAACTATGCTGGAATCGCGTTTCAAAATTAATGGTAGATTCCCTTGACTCCCTTGTTGTTGTTTTTGCTTTTTATTCATATGCCCGTGTTTATTGTTGTATACATATTTGACATTACAATGAATTATTATGCAAATGAACAAAGCGAGATAATTAACATAGTGATTTCAAATTTTAAAATAGCTATTTGATACAACGTGAACCGTAAACGTGATATTTACCTGATGGTGTTTAATGCAAACAAGTACTTTCGAACTCAGAGCTCGAATGATTTTGATATTTGTTTTTAAATGTTTTACCATTATTACGTAAAACGCTGTCATCAGGTAACAGATAAACTCGGACCAATAAGTGGTAATGTTTGATAATTTTCAGGAGATCATTAACATGATTAATCAAAATGATGTTATAATGTTCTCAAAACACGAATATCAAGATTGAACAGAATGTTTGAGAACATTGAATAAAACGATTTTAGTATGGATCTTAGCATTTGAACAGTTCATATATTATTGCTTATTGCGGTTGTTCTGTTCAAACTAATATTCGTGCTCCGAGATCACAGTTTTAATCAATGATCTCAAACAAACTAACCAAAAACATGCTCTGAGATCACATTTTTTTATATCTCATATGAATTGTTAACCTGGATAGTTTATCTAGTTTAGGCAAAGTAAAAAAAAATGTTTTTCATCCCTCGTGTTTCCTTTTTTTTTTTTGAAGATTTGTCAAATTTCTTTTTATTTTGTAAATTTTCGATTCAACTTGATCGAATATTTCTAAGAAAGAAAAACTTTATAAGAATTGCAACATGTAATAAAGCATTTGAGGTGAGTTTTGTGATCACCAGATCTTCAGGAGTCCAACCCTCACAATAAGGAATATGTAAAAAAAACACCTAATCGATTTTCTCAGACATCATTTTGCGCACTAAAGATGCCCAAATGGTGTCAAAACCGCTATATATAAATAACAATTTATTTGAAAACTTGGCCTTACATCAGGGCAGCAAATTGTGCGGGAGCGGGGAGCACCGCTCACAGGAAGCAACAGAAGAAATTGAAATTGTGCCTTCATTAGAAAAAATAAATACGATTGAGGAAACTTTGAGCTTCACAAATTTGCTCCTGAGGAAAAAATACTAATTTTATGCCCTGCCTTACATTAGTGTTTTAAAAGCCAAGTAAATATTTTTTTTATTTTATTTACTTGGCCTTACATTAGTAAAGTATGTAAAGGCCAAGTAAATTAAATTATATTTTTCTGTTCTGAAATATTTTAATACAACTACACCGATACAAATAAACTACACTGGTATGGTATCTTACTGCACATTGATTGCGTCATTTTCTCACCTTAGTAAAATCCCCAGCAATGAAAGCTTGCTCAAATCCACTGAATATCATCAGGGGAATCAGTAACGCAATATACGGTGTCGTCATCAGACGAAATACTTCAAGAAGGTGGATGGTTAGGTATTTCATTCGAGGTATGTAGGGGAAATTAGATCTCATCTTGTCCATGAGAATCAAAGCAAAGAAGACACCGAGAATTCCACAAATGATGTATGTAAAAAGAAGAACGTTTGTTTTCTTTTCCCCGGGGTCAGGGAATGTCAAGCCTTCTTTGCCAGTTCCATGACGTCCGCATTTTTTAAGTACCGTTTTATTTAGCTGAGTATCGTTAGATATATTGTGAGACAAAATAACAGATGAAATTAGGTTTCCCCAGATTTGATTGGATTGAAAGAATAAAAAGAAAACTCCATTAAACTTGTTAATTATTGTTTCCGGAATATCATTCACGACATCAGAAAAACTGATAGCTAAAGTTGTCAGATACGTGCCTTGTGCTGCCCATAATGGTCCAGCTGCAAAACCAAGTATGGCTGCAGTTGGAATCAACGTATAAAAGGACGGATAGAAATTGGCTGCAGTGTAGAAAATATAAGCCGTTAAAGATATGACGACAGTCCATTTCGTACCTAAACTTCTG
Source organism: Ophiothrix spiculata (assembly GCA_000969725.1). NCBI lineage: Eukaryota > Metazoa > Echinodermata > Ophiuroidea > Amphilepidida > Ophiotrichidae > Ophiothrix > Ophiothrix spiculata. The sequence continues at coordinate 62,836 of JXSR01S060324.1, read as the reverse complement.
ATGATAATTGGAGCTACTAGGCAAGAGAGTGTGAGACAACCATAAATGACACTGAGGGACGCAAGCCCTAGAGCGTCCTGATAATTTAAACTGCTCTGAAGATTTTGAAGAGAACCATAGGCGGTAAATGTCAACATGAATCCAATGGAGAGGCCAAGTAAATTCTTCCAATGTTGATTCTTGGTTAACGGTCGGAATGAAATTCTGCTCCCGATATCTGAGATGGTATCAACAGTAGATATTGTCTCTGCCGTAGCTGCTTCTCCAAGGAGAGGTGAATCCTCTCTCATTGCTTGGGAGTGTTTTACTTCTTCAGCAGTATCGTATAGGCCTTCTTTCAGCACCTGTTCTTTAGTCGGGTATGTTTTTTGTTCCTCCATATCTAAACTGTGTAGCTAATATATATCTCGTTGATGGTACACATAACATAAGATCAGTTTATCATCGTTGGTTTAACTGTTTTGACTATATCCAGTAGTTCCAGTCTCAAATCAGCTAATGCACTGTAAACGTTATGATGCATACCAGTGTATAAATAACTGTACTTTGTACCAATACATAGTCCATACCAAAAAGTCAACTGCATTATGAAATTATCAGATCACGGCAAGCCATTCCCATTCAAGATTATGGAAAAACATACGATATGAAATATTGTGAAACAGGTATTCCAGTCCCGATTACTATTCAGCTTGAAGTGACAAAGTATTCCAAGTAGTATTGAAACCGTGGTATTAAATGCGGAAGTAATGCTATGTAAAAGATCGGGAATGACAGTTAATGAATGCAACGTTTCTGTGACTGAGTAAGGTTTGACCCCGATGAACTCTTTATTACTGTAATATTACTACTAATATATTATTCATATCATGTAGTTCCATATGAATGGTTTTGAAATAATACATAGCACCAATGAGCTATATACATGGAGAGGAGAAGGTCGGGTTTTAGGCTACCGCGCCCGCCGCGCCACCATCTTATGTATACTTGAGACCCCTGTCTATCCTTTTGAGATCTGTATGTCAATTTTCATTTTATTTGAAATCTAATATTTGCTAATATTGTATTCATTTTTCAATTTTATTTTATTTTCTAAACGACATTTGGTCCAAACAACTTGGTCCAAGTGGGACACGAAATATTGAAATGATAGTTCAGAAGATGCAGTGTGTTGGATCAAAACGCACGAATAAGCGTGTGAAATGCCATTTCATTGGTGTCAGAACTGAAAAGATTAGATTCCGGGGATTATACAAAACGTAACAAGTTGAATGGAAAAAGAGGCCATTCAATTTCTGAAATAATCAGCTTAAACACATAAAAACAATATTTTCTGGACATTTTTGTGACAACAATTTGAAAAGCTTTATTTACGTAAGCTTACGTTAAATCTGGCACTGTCTTCAAAAGAGCAGATTTGAAACTTGCAGCAACACCATTTTTTCCGAAGTGAAAAGAAATAAAAAAAAAACATATTAAAGAAAATAAATTGCAAATGAAATAAAATAGAATAAACTTGAATTGAATAAAATAGAATATATTAAAACAGATTGAAAATAAAATAAAAATAAAAAAGAATTAGAATGAAAATATACAAACTATATAATAAAATAGTTTCAAAATAACATTAAATGGAATAAAATAAAAAGAGAAATTAAAGATAAAACAAATTGAGATAAAATAATAATAAAATACTATACAATAGAAAAACTAAAGATTTTTTTTAAAATTTAAATTTTACTTTATCTTATTTTACTGACTTAATTTCTTATCTCGAACTTTTACTAGAAATGCCTTTATCTCAAAAAAGAACAAATATATTTTGTAATCTACCAAACATTAAATTTTAAAGAAATTCAATAGAGATTTTGTTTCTCAGAGGAAACCCTTTAAGAGGCTATTCATGATCCACGTTTCACGGTCCCCTAAAAATTGCATTTCTAAGCTTATTACTTCCATGACTGGTATGTATAATATTACAAATTCCAAAAAAATTGCAAAAAAAAACAAAACTGCCGTTTACATTTTTTGAGAAATACGATCGAAAAAGTATCTCGTTGCTAATTACTTTCCAGCATGTATTTATTCTGTACTGTTCTTTTTTATTTAAACCGAAAAGAGGGGAGGTTTTGCTCACATTAGTATCTTTACCTACACTTTTAAAGAGCTGTTCATACAAACAAACAAACTGGTTAATTATTGTTTCTGGAATATCATTTACAACATCAGAAAAACTGATAGCTAAAGTTGTCAGATACGTGCCTTGTGCTGCCAATCCTAGGTATGATTACTTATCATTCAAACAGTCCGTTACTCCCAAAACCAATTATTACAAATTTTGCTTGTGGGTTCAATTCCCTGTTATCTGGGCTACCATTCCATCATCAATCAGAAATGACCTTATTATACACAATCTCACTACCTTCAAACGTAGTCTGAAAACTCACTTCACAGAACATATATAATGTTTCGCCTGCTCCATTTTTGTTTTACTTTTTTGTTTCTTTATTTTTGCATTGTATTATTTAGTTTGTTGTGATTTGCTTGTAAAAGGCCTGCTGGGTTGGGAGAGGTGCGTCTTTGGCGACAGTACTCTCTCGTGCTTTCAGCTCTCCCTGGCTGCTCAGCAGTTCTTAATTTTTTGTGTTTGTTCTTTTTTGTTGTTAGCCAGATGAATAAAAAAAAAAAAAAAGTTGAAACGACGGTCTGTGCCGATTTTTCCATGCATTAAAAAAAAAATAAACTAAGCCGTATTTCTCGTACCTGAATTTTGGCTGTGAAATTTGCACTAATTTCAGTCCATTTTGACAACAGACCTTGTTAAATATATTTTGTAATCTATCAAACATTAAATTTTAAAGAAATTCAGTGGAGATTTTGTTTCTCAGAGGAAACCTTTTAAGAGGCAATTCATGATCCACGTTTCATCCCAAAGGTCCCCTAAAACTATATTTCTAAGCATATAACTTCCATGACTGGTATGTATAATATTACAAATTCCAAAAAAATTGCAAAAAAAACCCCTGCCGTTTACATTTTTTGAGAAATACGATCGAAAAAGTATCTCGTTGCTAATTACTTTCCAGCATGTATTTATTTTGTACTCTTCTTTTTTTATTTAAACCGAAAAGAGGTGAGGTTTTGCTCACATTAGCATCTTTACCTACACTTTTAAAGAACTGTTCAAAGAAAGAAAGAAAGAAGGAAAAAAACAAACAAACAAAACAGTGCTTAGAGTTTATATTGTTAATAAATGATCTTATAAAAGTGTGTGTTGAGATCATTGTCTTAAGAATCTCGTAGAAGTGTAAAACACTAATATTCGTGCTTGGAGATCATCCCTTAATCATTGTCCAACTGGTACATGTGCTCGGAGCTCATCTTTTTAAAAAGAGGGGCATTGAACAAGTTCAGCATCATCCCCAAACTTGTCCCCAAACATTTTGAGATTTTTGCATCATTTGAAGTATTAGTGGTAATAACGACAGCATCATTGTCAAATTAAAACCCTATAATTATATCAAAATATTTAGATATTCTCTTATTTTTAATTATCGTTGTCAACAACGATAAATACTACCCTCTATAGTTGAATTTCTAGAATTGGCCTTTTCAGGAGATCTAATGAAAAATTAAAATTTCATTTGATTTTTCTGCAATCTATGATGTGAAAGGAATGTTTTCTTTGTCTCTTTCTCTTTGTATAGCATCAATAAATACCTTTAGGGAATAGCCTCATACCCAAAATCAACAAATAAAATAAAATTATTTTTTTTTTGATTTTTTTGAAGGTTTGGATCAAAATTTTCCCGATATACTAGTATGGTAATTGACTGTTATTTTCTAACATAGGAAGTGTAAATCATCCACACACAAAATTTCAAAATTTTATCCTATCCCCTTTAATGATCACATACGACCTAATTGAAACATTAATGTCTGAAATCATCTTTATCATTTATAAATATTCTGAAATCATCTTTACAAGCAATGATTTAATATCTACTTTAGTTTAAAGAGATGGGTCTTTTGGGCAAGTTTTTTTTAAATCATTTTCTCGATTTTATATTTGTGAATAACTGAACGATCAACTGGAAAAAAAATGTTTATTGATCACTGTTTATGAAATTTTATATCATTGTCTCACCTTAGTAAAATCTCCATAAATGAAACCTTGCTCAAATCCACTAAATATCATCAGAGGAATCAATAAGGCAATATACGGTCTCTTCATCAGACGGAATACATCTAGAATATGGGTTGTCATGTATTTCATTCGAGGCACGTTGCTGGGGAAATTAGATTGCATCTTGTCCATAAGAATCCAGGTAAAGAAAACTCCAAGAAATCCACAAATGATATAAGTACCGAGAAGAATATTTTCTTCTTTATCTCCAGGGTGTGGGAATACAATATCTGCTTCCCCAGTTCCATGACGCCCGCATTTTTTCAGTGTCGTCTTATTTGGATGATAATTGTGAGATATATTGTGTGATAAGACAACAGATGAAATTAGGTTTCCCCAGATTTGATTAGATTGAAAGAATAAAAAGAACATTCCATTAAACTGGTTAATTATTGTTTCCGGAATATCATTTACGACATCAGAAAAACTAATAGCTAAAGTTGTCAGATATGTTCCTTGTGCTGCCCATAAGGGCCCGCCTGCAAAACCAAGTATGGCTGCAGTTGGAATCAATGTATAAAAGGTCGGATAGAAATTGGCTGCTGTGTACAAAATATAAGCTGTGAGAGAAATGACAATAGTCCATTTTATGCCAATGCACCTGATAATACTTGGAGCTATAAGGCAAGAGAGTGCAAGACAACCATAAATGACACTGAGGGACGCAAGCCCTAGCCCTTCCTCATAGTTTAAACTGCTCTGAAGATTCTGAAGAGAACAATAAGCTGTGAATGTAAACATCATTCCGATTGAGAGACCAAGTAAATTCTTCCAATGTGGACTCTTGCATAGAGGCGGGAGTGAGATCCTGACGCCAGTATCAACAGTAGCTATGAGCTGAGATATCGTCTCTGCCGTATCTGATTCTCCAAGGAGAGGGGAATTCTCGCTGGCTTGTATGCTTCTTCTCCCTTCAGCTCCCAAGTCTTCCTTAGCCGGGTTTTGTTCCTCCATGTTCAAACTCGTTATTACATTTAGTTGATGGTCCACATGGAAATATTTTGCCAGTATTTTCGATCTGTCTTGACTAGATCCGGTCTATTTGTAATTATGTTCAAAGAAATTACATTTGTATATAGCATTTAGCTTCTGTTCAAACGCTGACATAAATGACTATATATTTTGTACCAATAAATGTCTGTTTGTCAATGCAATATTTCCTATGACTGAACAAGATTTGACCCCGATGATTACTCTGTTACTTTAAATTAATTAAGTCTGTAAGTTTACAATCTGGCAGTAAACATTACCTACCCTTGTTACTAAATTTAGAAAGACTACCGAGTGAGTCAATAAAAGAGCAATAGTTGAAATGGGCGCCATATATAAAGGACAAGATAAATACTAAACAAATAACTCTTATTTCTAAGTAGAGCATGGATTTACCTATATACATTATAATGTTAAAACAATGAGGGTAATTGATAAAGGGGTTCTAAAGCTATATGCTCATTTTTAGAGGTTAGTTTAAAATCATTTCTGTCCAACTAGCGAACAGTTTGATCTTATAAGGATTGAACGTGACAATGTCTTTCTATTACTATTTGCTGACGCTGAAAAAAAATTGAAGCCATTTAAAAGTGTCATAATAAATTTTGGTTTCGTTAAACATATCATGTGTAAAATAAAACTCGTTAATGTCAAGCTCTTCAATCTTCACGGCTTCCATGAAGCTTGATACACCTCTAAGTTGTTTGCAAATTGCCTGCCAGAGTTGTTTGGCAATTGAATGGTAGAATTGGCCAGGGCAACATACTGATTGATCAGTCAGAATTTCAGATCTCCATATTTATTGATTTTTTGTTGATTAAGTCACAGTCTAACCAGAGGAGGTGTTCAGGATATCCCACAATGCATTATTCCGATACACTTAGATATAATAGACAATAATGGTTTTCTGGACAAGGGGCTGTTAGGAATTTGAGAATTCCATTGAATAGTACTCATTCATATCTTTCCAGCGATGTGTTTCTTTTTAAAACAGCCCAGTGTTTACCCACATTGCTGACACTTCAAAAACGTCAGAAACCTGTACAAAAGTATAGGAGTTGAATTGGATTTGCATGTACATTGTACAATGTTGCATTGCATCGTGGGATATTGTGAAAACCTCCTCTGCAGTCTAACAGAGAATTTACAGACAAGAGTCCTCTAGTCATTCTTTGAAGCTCTTTCCCAGCTGCAAAATTACTAATGCCTTAATCTAGCTGGCCCAAGGGAGGTAACACATACGACAAACAGAGATAAGGGCCAAAAGGGGTATCAAACTTCATGAAGGGGAAGAGGTTGACTTCAGTCACTTTTATTTTACACATGATAATGTTCAACAAAATCCCCACAAAAGTCTTTTCAGGGTCAGAGAAAAATAATAGAAAGGCAATGTCACATTCAATCCTTATGAGACACATGATCAGATTTTTCGGTAGTTGGACACAAATGATATTACACCTCCCACTTAAAAACAATTATATCTTGGGAACGCCTTTATCAATTATCCCCATTCTTTCAACATTCTTAAGTTAAATTAATGATCTACTTAGAAGCAAAAGTTCTTTGTTTAGTATTTATCTTTTTCTTCAAATATGGCGCAATTTCAACTATTGCGCTTTTATTGACTCACTCCGTATGCATGCTCAAATCGGTTGTTGATGATTTCTAAAAACAAATTTTATTTTTACATTATTTGACGTTCGTTTGTTTATTAAATTATGATCGAACCTATTTTTCATGTCAACAAGGTAAATGAATAAGATTAGTCACACTTCTTTTCCATCATTGGAATGTTTCTCTAAAATCAAATTTATCAAAATAAATGTCAAAACCTATCCTTTGCCTCCGAAAGTTTATCAAAATTCTATGAAGAACAGAATTCTTACTTGTAATGTAGATATTAAAAAAATGGAGATATCTAGCAAATTTGCCCTTGCCCCCTCCATTATTTTGAACCACTGAGCGATCGGCTTAAACAAAATGAAAAAGAAAAAAGAAAAGAAAAGAAAAGAAAAAAAGAGAGAGAGAGAGAGAGAGAGAAAAAAGTGAAATTGAAACATTTATCTCACCTTAGTAAAATCTCCATAAATAAAAGCTTGTTCAAATCCACTAAATGTCATCAAAGGGATCAGTAAAGCAATATACGGCGTCTTCATCAGACGGAATACTTCTAAAAGATGGGTAGTTAGGTATTTCATTCCAGGCGTTTTTGAAATATTAGATTGCAGCTTGTCCATAAGAATCAAGGCAAAGAAGGCTCCGGAGAGTCCACAAACGATGTAGGTACCAAGGAGAATGCTTTTCTTTTTATTTCCAGGGTCTGGGAATGTCATGTCTTCCGTATCAGTTCCATAACGTCCACATTTTTCAAGATCAGTCTTATTTGGATGGTAATCGGGTAAATTGTGAGACAAAATTACGGATGAAATTAGGTTTCCCCAGATTTGATTAGATTGAAAAAATAAATAGAAAATTCCATTGAAGCGGTTAATTATTGTTTCTGGAATATCATTCACCACATCAGAAAAACTAATAGCTAATGTTGTCAGATACGTTCCTTGTGCTGTCCATAATGGTCCACCTGCAAAGCCGAGTATGGCTGCAGATGGAATCAATGTATAAAAGGTTGGATAGAAATTAGCTGCTGTGTAAAAAATGTAAATCGTGAGAGAAATAACAATGGTCCACTTTGAACCAATACACCTGATGATAATTGGAGCTACTAGGCAAGAGAGTGCGTAACAACCATAAATGACACTGAGGGACACAAGCCCTATACCTTGCTCATAGTTTAAACTGCTCTGAAGATTCTGTAGAGAACAGTAAGCGGTAAATGCTAACACGAAGGCAATTGAAAGACCAAGCAAATTTTTCCAATGTTGATTCTTGCGGAGAGG
>JXSR01S060313.1:38033-75719 GCA_000969725.1 Ophiothrix spiculata | reverse complement strand
GCCATGTTGTTTATACGATGTCACCACAATCACGCCATCTACCTGCTCCAAATTGCATTTTTCGGTCGGTATTTCTTGATAATAAATTCAGTGTTTTAACGGGGCTAAATTCAGAGCTAAATATATGTAATAAATCTTTATTTTTCTGTTCTTATTTTCATCACACCATTAGCGTCTATTTATACTTTTGCGCTGCATTTTCGCCTCGCATTTTCTTATATGAACACACTTAAATTAGTGTATAATAGTTTATATTGCTATCACACTGTACGTATTGACACATTTTGTTCAACCTTTAGTCAGCGGTGTGATCTGTCTGCGAGCATGTGTATGTTCCTGAAAGCCAAGCATTTTATGACGTCGTATGTGATTGGATCGGCTATTACAGAAAGGTTAATACTGACCAATCAAAATCGCTTGTACTACTGATCTATATGAAGACAAACCGCTCTACGTGATTGGACTTTAGAACGTGAAAATAATGCAAATAACCAATCAACATTGCTGTAAAATGAACGGGACAAACCGTGGGAAAAAACATCGACCGCAGTCAAGATCGACTGCTGTCTTGTTTACATGTAAATAATCTTCGTAGGGAAGCTTACGATGTTTCAGAGTGCGATGTTTTGATAAAATGTGGTGAGTGTTCACGCAAATCTAGATGGATTCTCGTAGTTGAGATTTTGCGAGAATCTTTACGCGAATGGATTCGCGAATTCGCGTCCAATTTCTGACCCTGAAGATATATAGTTCATACTTTTCAGAAGGGAATTCCACAAGAAATTTATAGTACCGGTACCACAAGATTTTTTACTCAATATTACATTCTTTGATGAGGTACTGTCAAAACCCTATATATTTTTTAATTATATATCTCATAGATAGATTGCTGTTCTCTGATTGGTTAAAAGTGGGATTTTGGATTTTATTAGGCCGTATAAATTTACTAGGGCCAGTGCATATTTTTCACTAGGCCTACTCAATATATTTTGTATATTTTGCGCTGTGTACCTCAAGCTTTACGTGTGTGACTATAATAAGCATTTATGGTCAAACACATGCAGTGTGTGAGCTAGATAAAGTACGCACAAAAATCTGTACTTTGTATTCAGTAAATATTGAACATAAATATGCCCTCAGCTTTGCTTCAGGCATATTCATGGTTTGAATATCATCACTGGGAAATAATTTTAACCATGACCCTCTAAAACAGTCAAAATTTGTATACGTTGTCCTACATTTGAAGACTATTATTAGGAAAAATAACAAGTCCTACATTTCTCGATTGACTCTTTGTTTTTAAGGAAGCCCATTAGTCATCTGACAGTGTCATGTGTTTTCTATTGTTTTGTACTTTGTCAGAAATTGAATCACATAATTCGTAATGAAACTTAAATGATTTTTTCCTGAGTTCATTTGCTAGGGGCACTGTGTTCTATGTTTAATTTTGATGGTTTAATTGTAGTTTAAAAGGAGGTAATTCAGGTTAAAAGAGTTATAATGGACAGAAAGTGCAATTTATAACAATAAGAATAAATTTATAACAAAAGGAATACAAGCATGTAATTTCTTTTGTTTTTTATTGTTTTTCATTCAGTGATTTTTAAGGAAGCGATCTTTAAAAAATCATATCATGCGAAATGTTTACATTTAATAGTTTTTTTTAACTGTTATTAAATGTAAAATATACTGCTTTTATAATTCATACAAATAATGTTAAATAGTTTCTATATTGTTGGCAGAATATGCAAAATAGGTGTTTCTAGACTTTAAAAGGCATTTTCTACAATATTACGTTTTAGCGTCTTTTCTCGCTAGGGACAAACATAACTCTAGTTAGGAGTGTCCTACAGAGCTGGTTTTGGTCTCAAATTAAAGCCCTTGAAAAGATTTGTGCATTAAACCTAAAAATATAAATATTTGGATATTGGTCAGTGTGTAAATAACTCTTAAAAATCTTTAAAACATAAATTTTGACCATTAAAACAGCTCATTAATATTTTTGATACTCTTTTTTCCAATTTTGGCTGTTTTTGATACCCTAATAGTGATGCCTTGGTATTGTGAAGAAAAGAACCTAATTCCTTGTTTTTTTGGACACACAATGGATTTGCAGAAAGTGGAAAGTGGCAGGACAAAGCCTTGTTTTTTAGCTTGGATTTGGTAACATTTAGGTCAGATAATCAATTTATACATATGTTTTGAATATATCACATCCGTACCTGCTATCAGCATGATTCATAGAAGTGCGCAATCTGTCGCAAAATCTGTACGCATGTAAGCATCAGTGAGAGATTGACACAGGTATTGCATTGATTGCTATCACTGATGGTGGCGTCCCGTTTGTGGGGGGGGGGGGATAGATAATCAAGTGCAATTTCTACATCTGCATGGAATATTTCCCATCTGTACTTGCTATTAGAATGATTCATGCAAGTACGCAATCTCTCAAGATTCTTACGCACTTAGCATCACTGATAGATTGACACGGTTGTTTTGGAATATTTCCCATCCGTGCCTGCTATTAGAATGATTCATACAAGTACACAATCTATCGCAAGCTTCTTACGCATGTAGCATCAGTGGTAGATTGACTATCTACCGGGTGTGGGGGGGGGTGTAGATAATCATATGCAATTTCTACATCTGCATGGAATATTTCCCATCTTCCGTACTTGCTATTAGAATGATTCATGCAAGTACGCAATCTCTTGCAAGATTCCTACGCACTTAGCATCACTGATAGATTGACATGGTTGTTGCATTGATTGCTATCTGATAATGTTGTGCCGTAAAACTGATGTCAAGATACAGTAGCAAGCCAAAAAATATATGTCATTATTGCACGTACGCACCGATGAGAAATCAGTAGTGACATAAGTGCAAAAATGACAATTTGTCTGCAGATTGTGGTCGAAGGACTTCACCCTGGTGGCACATCTTATATTTATGCTCTGCATGATACAGCACACTGCAAATGACATACATAAAGTTAAGTATCCATACAAATGCAGGCTTCAAATCAAAATGCATTGTGATGTCTCAGGCAAATGAAAAAGTTCTATATTAGACACTGATCCAAGATCACAAGTTGCAGACAAAATCAGACTTCTGCCCAGGATCCCTGGAACTATATCAAGCACCGTACCCGATGTGTCATTTGCCTGGTGGCAATGACACCCTTTTTTGTCTTTTTACCCTCCCATCGTTTAGTCATGTGAACTTTGAATAGTTCACAATGGCCTGAAAACTTCTTCGTTAACTTGTGGCAACTTTCAGTTTGCAGCAATCACGTTTTCCTGTCTACTGCGTCTTATGTAATGTATACAAAGTAGGCCTTTGCTCAAGTCCGTCCAGTGGCAGCACCAGAGTATCAAAGTGGTTGGTCAAACTGGGAGCAAAGGAAATATCTGGGCAAGAAAAAAAATTAGCAAAAATTGTGAGGAAAAAATATGGAACTACTTGTAATGCACAACATTTTTTGCCAAATCTAATTTCGGCTAAAATTGTTAAAAACTCATGAAATTTGAAAAAAAAATGCAAATTTTGACTAATAATTAATGCAATGTTTATAAATTTGCACGAAGTGAGTACAACTTGTAGACATTTTACATATAAATGATCAAAAACAAGGGAACATTGAGTGTGACATTTGTGTCAGTGACTGAAACTGGAGAAATGGGGTGGGGGTCGCAAGGCTTGATGGGGAGTCATTTTAAAGCTTAAGATCTCAGTATTCAGATGAGACCAAAAAATAAGGGACATATTTAGATATGGCGGGTCAGATTTATTAATTGTATGAACATGACCCTTCACTATCAAGAAAAGGCTCCTGACCCATGGCAGAGAATTTGATACTCGCAGTGGCTATCCAGATTTGGGTAAATTCATGTCTATATACCGGGGTGAAAATAAACATTGGTGATGGGACGAAATGAGATATGATAACATGCGATGTAATTCGATAAATTATGTAATAACATTGCTGGCCTCGTTTGCTAGTAAGGGGTAAGGGTGAGTTGGAAATATAGCAAAGGGCAAGGAATTAAAAACAGTTTTGGGCCAGGTTTTGACAGAGACCAGCCATGGTCAAAGGTAATTGTTTGGGGGAGGGAGGGGGGGGGCGGGCTCATCACAGTAACAGTTATCTTTAGAACCAATTCTAAAAAGCTTTTTGATGAAATGTTGCATTCTTCTAGTAGAGTATTTAGATTTTATTTTGTTTTGGTGAAAAGGTGAATCTTTATTATCAATCTCTATGTTTGAAAAGTGTTGGGAAACAGTTTTGTGGTGCATATTTGGAACAGCACTCTAGTGTAATTCTTGTACAATTTTTGTAGTAAATTTGTATTGGAATTGTACCATACTAAAATTTTACTGGAGTGATGTTCCAAATGTTTACAAAATTTAACAACACTTTTCCATTTAAATATATAGGCGTACTATCCTTGTTTTAAAGGTGTAGGTTCTGATCACATTCTCATCCCCATGGCTCAACAGGAAGTACTATATTTTTTGATGTCAAATTGAAGCTCATATTTTTCTGATTTTAGATTTAAAATTTTTCCTTCAAATTCATAAAATTAATTGGTATACCTATTTTCCATCTCTTGTATTTACCTATTAGCCTCATCCACATACTTGCATACTTTCTTTTGAAGTGTAAACAAGAAAAATCTCAAAGGTTTAAACCTCATAAAATGCATTTCAAAGGTCGAGGTCACCTATTATTTACTTTTTACTAATTGACCTTGACCTCTGAAATACATTTTGTGAGGTTTAACCACAAAATTCATTTCAGACCTTTGTAATGCATTCAGGTTAAACCTCATAAAATGCATTTCAGAGGTTAAAACCTCACAAAATGCAATTCAGAGGTTAACCTTTAAGGATAAACCTCACAAAATGTATTTCAGAGGTCAAGGTATAATTAGTAAGATTTATACACCTGTTGAAATAGGATCCTACACCTTTAATACCAATCTATCATACTCCCTGTCATAAAACTGGGCCAAAATCGTTATTTAATTACATGTCCAGTGTTTTCTTTGTTGATTTGATCCACCTGTGTCCGTTTTTCACAGCAGGGCAGTGAATTTCACTATCAGGTTTGACCTGTTTCTTTTTGACCAGACCCTGTGTCCATATCAACCTTGACTTTGACTCAAGTGTAGCTCTCACTCTGAACTAGGCCAACTATGTTTGGACAATAGTTATCTAATTACTAGTGTTTTCTTTGCTGATTTTGTCCACCTGTGATATTTACTCCTAAATAGGCCAGCAGAATATAGTAACTGTGAATCCATTCTTTAAGTAACTTCCTGATATGAACTGTTTTGTACAGGGCAGTGAATTTCACTATCAGGTTTGACATATTTCTTTTTTGACCAGACCCTTTGTCCATATCAACCTTGACTTTGACTCAAGTCTAGCTCTCACTCTGAACTAGGCCAACTATGTTTGGACAATAGTTATCTAATTACTAGGGTTTTCTTTACTGATTTTGTCCACCTGTGACATTTACTCCTAAATAGGCCAGCAGAATAGTAACTGTGAATCTGTCTTCCTGATATGAACTGTTACGTACATTGTAAAGTCGAAACCAAAGCTTATGTGCTACATTGGTGTAACTAGAAGGGGGTAGGGGTAGGGGGAGCCCCTCCTGGAAAAAAGTCTACCCTTCCTTTTATGGTTACTTTTTGGCAAAAGTTTCCAAAATTTGTGCCATTAATTTCTTAAGAAAATGCCAAAATTTTATACATTTAAAGCACATTTTGATGACATGTTATATGAACAAAATTTGGGTGTACCTCGTTGAGTCTGAGCAAATTTGTTTTGACTCTGCTCACCCCCTCAAATGAAAATGTATGGTTACTCCACTGACGTGCTAACAGCCTTGGTGCCCATCTTAATTCCTTAAGCATTTAGACCTGGCTCTACCAAAGTGGTTTTTTTTTCAAGGGAGTGGGTTCGTCCCACTCAAATGAGTTGGATTTACGCTCCAAATGAGTGGTGCTCTGGCATAATGAGCGGAAAGTCGCGATTGAAGATTCTGAATAAATGGCTGCTAAAGTAAAAATATGATGAAAAGATCAAATTTCGTTTTTTGACATAAAACAAATAAATGCATTAGTGTTAACCTTTTTTCCCGTTTTGAAGGTCAATTACGCCGGGAAGTGTAATTATTCACGGGTAATTGATCGCGTTTTGCTGTTATACACTATAGTAAACAGTAACTTTAAAATCGATTTGCGACAATTTTTTACTGCCAGATTTTGAGTGGACTGCCTTGTGTTTCGATCTCTAAATGAAGATTGTAGAAAGAAAGTATGACATATAATATATCATTGGAAAGCTGAGATTATAGAAAAATAAAATATGCCATAAACTCAATTTTGAAAATTGTGACTTTCCGCTCATTTTGCCAGAGCACCACTCAAATATTTGCCAGTTACGCAACTTGTAGGTAGCCATTTCCATCACTTGGATGGGTAGAAACAATGTAGATGAGGAATATTGCTGAAGGACTCTACACTGCAGAGACTGGACCAGAACTTGAACCCACAAAAATCTTGATTATGGTTTATTCAGAGTCTGTCCATATGCATCGATCGATGCTCATCGACGAGCATTCTTTACACGTGCCATGCACAAAAATTGAGCCTGTAAAAGACTGCGCGTCGATGGGCGCCGTGCGATGCGTACATTGACAAGACTCTGAATAAGCCATTAGGAGTCCAGTGCTCTAGCCACAGCGCCTTAGTACTCCACATAGAGCATAATCATTGTGAACCAACTTTTTCAAGGTCATTGTTTAAAAACGGAGTTGTTGCTTTGGGCCGAGGTACCGTCCTGGACAAAAGGTACTGATGCCAAAAATTGATACAAGTCAGTGTTCCTGCTAAGGGGCACATCATTAGATTTCCAGGGGGGGGGGGGGGAGATGGAATTTTTTTGAAAAAAATAATTCCCCCTCCACAGGCAGAAGAAAAAAATTCCCACCTGAACATGGAAAAGGCAGAAAAACAGTAATTTCCAGGAAAAAAAATCGTTCCTGAATGGGGCGCAAAAAAAATATCAACCCCGAACCCAACTTCCAGCTCCCCCCTGGAAATCTAATGGTGTGCCCCTAAGGTTTTTGAGCTTATGCCAATTCTTGCTATTATGCCCGGGAGGGCCACTCTCATTATGAGGTGGACACCATGCGCGTACACAAAAACAAGTAAAAAGGGTTGTTTTTTTAGGTACGGGCGATGTACTCAAGTACATTGGAAAGGGTATCAAAATTGCAAAAATCTGAAAATAAGGGTATAGTTTAAATTGCAAAAATCTGAAAATAAGGGTATAGTTTACAATAGCTTGATGGGTATGAAAATGTGATCTTTCCTAAAAAATGTTGCTTTCAACCAAAAAGAACAATCAGCTGATAACTTTATAAATTATATTTAACTTTGTTATTATTGTTATGAGCAAATGTGCGGTTAAAAGACCAATATTTAGCCAATAAGATTAAGAACATCTTATAAAAAACATTAATTAAGGGTTATCTGAAAAGGTCAGACTTGATTTAATACTTGTTTAGGGTATTATATGAAGAAAAGATAATTACTTGTTTAGGGTCCATTTTGAAAGGCCATGTATGAGCATGGTGTCCACTTTGCAATGTCAGTGCCCCCCGGGCAATTTTGTCAACATTGAATACGTCAAAATCATGAGCTGAGGCTGAAAATTGGCCAAATAAATAGAGGAAAAGAATCTTTATTGCACATTTTTAGAAACCTGTTGCGTCAAGTCTCCCAACTACTGTGCCATTCGGCCTTAGCAGGAATGCTGAAACAATTAATGATTAAATGAGAAGGTGGTGTAATTGTCTTGCGACATGTGACCATTTTTCCCAGATTGTATTTCATGTATTATGACAGAAACATGATGGACAAGCCTTTACATCCTGTGTTAGTGTATCAGAAGACCTGATGCCCTATATTCCATGGATCATTTAGTTTGTCTATCCTGTGTTGGTTTAAGGCTAGGAAAGTCTCAAGTTTTGTCATGGATATTTACACGGTTTCCATATGCTACTGGCTGTAATTCAAGAAGTTTGTTATGTAAAATTTGTCAAACTACATTTGTTTAGCACATTGCCAGAAAGCTAGCAAAAATAATTGAGCTAGTATTACTAAATGTATTCTGATAGACAGACAAAATAAAATTAATTCTAGTCAACTGGACATACCTTTAGCGCCAACCGATGTTTTGAACGCAACCTGCGGTCTTCAGCTGGGTTGGTCATAGAATTAATTTAATTTTGTCTATCTATCCAATCCCAGAAGAATGAGAGTCTACACAGTTTTATTCTAATAGACCATTTGCCAGTGACATTTTCACTTTTCAATGTCCACGTAATGCAGTTTCTGTGTCTTTATTTGAAAACCCTCCGGGTGGGGTGGGGGGGGGGGGGGTGGGCACTCAACTTTTAAATTGGTAGGTATGTCAGGCCCGTAGTGCCAAAATTGAGGTCAGGTGAACTGATTTTCTGTAAAAAATGGACCTTTGAAACTTGATTTGAAAATGATCTAGCATGGTTGAGTCTCTCATATGATTTACAGAGTCACATTCTGTAACACCAGAAGAGAGGAATTACAGGAAACACATGTCTGACAAATGTTACTGTAAACGGGGTTGTTTTCGCGAGTGTTTTCATTTTCGCGAATTTCGCAGATCATCATCTAGCCGTGAATATAACACCCTGTGAATATAACACCCTGTGAATATATTCATTTTATGTGTACGTAATGAAGCTTAAAACGCTAATTTAATATGCGCGAAATGGGTGTATAAAAATTCTGCTCGCGAAAATATCCCCGTTTACAGTATTGACAACTCTGATCTATTTATCGTTATGTGACTGAGCCTCCCCTCTAAAGGTGGTTTCAGACTAGCTGTCTTTGCGGCACGCGACGTTGCGGCACACGACAAAGCATTTTGCAATTTTGAGTTGTCGCACTGTAGCACGACACATTTGCATATTGCCGCAATGGTCTGTCGCAAGAAAAGTTGAATTTATTCCAACTCAAAAAACTGTGCCGTTGCGACCATCGCGACAGGGTAATCGATATATTGGCTTGTCGTGCTTGTCGCAAAGATTTTCTGATGCGACAAGGTCGAGTTTGCGCACTTTAAATTTTTGCCTGTCGCATGGTCGTGCGGTAGCACGACAGGCTAGTCTGAAACCAGCTTTAATCCTATCACCCCCTTTTCGTTGGCATGAACAACTGGAAGTCTTGAACAAAAATGTGAGCCGACGCCTTGTTTGGCAGCCAAATTTCAACTTTAGAAAATCCTTTCAACCATTTTGCCTTGGCATGCACAACCAGCTATCTTGCACGTACAAAGTGAGAGACACCGACTTCTTGTATAGCAGTCAAATATCAGGAGATCTGCATGAACGCTAGCACGTTTCTCAACATATCAAGGTAAACTAGTATAAACTCATATTTTATTAAACTGATCCTATTTTGACCCTTTCAGAAATAGTAAATAGATGAAGATGAAATCGTACATCATGGCTTTTACAGTGTCAGATCTGGGGTGTGGAGGGGGTGCCAGCCCCAATAATTTTGTAAAATCCTGAAAAATCTGCATAATTTTGACATTTTTTTTTGTACAAATACCTTCCCTGCACCACAAATCAACCATTTTTTTTCAGATCCTAGATCCACCAGTGCTTTAATATAGGGGATCACAATTATATCAATGTAACTCCAACTCTAAAGACATCTTGCTGAAATTTTCAAACTTGTACTGTTAGGAGGTGATCCAAGGAACAAATTAGAATGGTTGACAGGCTAGATTTGGCCATTAATTATAGACCCCTGCTTTTATATAGACCAATTTGACAAAGTAATTACTGAGGTGTCCCAAGATTGGAGGTGCATATCGACTGGTGTATGGGTGAAAACATAGTTGGCCTTTAAACAAAACTTTCGCTACCAAACATTTGGTTGTGACGTCAAAATGACGAGCGACTCCAAATAAAATCACTTCAACACCGAGTTAAGACCAAATAAAATTTCGCGCTAGATTGCACATGTATTGAATTGCCATATACATTGCACCAAATGTTTGGTACCGGTTCATACTTTAAATTCGATAGCAAATATTTGGGGTTAATTTGGCAAAAACTCAAGGAGTAAAGTTTTTTAACTTGCCACATGTTAAATTTATCCCCAGTTTCCCCTACCTTTGTTCAATCAGGTTGATCACATCCAAAAAACCAGTGGAATCTGCATTAAGTTGGCTCACTCACACTTGGGACCAAGATCTGGATGGTCTCAGGTTTCTAAGGTCAAACATTTTGCAGAGGGGTAAATTTGCCAAAAACTACAGGAGTGAAGTGTTTCATCCTACCACATGTTAAATTTATCCCCAATTTCCCCTAATTTTGTTCAATCCAAATCGGGTTGATCACGTCCAAGCAACAGTGAAATCTTTAGTAGGTTGGCTCGCTCACTCTTGGGACCAAGATCTGGATGGTCTTGAGTTTCTAAGGTCAAACATTTTGCAGAGGGGTAAATTTGCCAAAAAATACAGGAGTGAAGTGTTTCGTCCTACCACATGTTAAATTTATCCCCAGTTTCCCCTAATTTATTTCAATCCAAATCAGGTTGATCACGTCCAAGCAACAGAGGAATCTGCAGTAGGTTGGCTCAATCACACTTGGGACTAAGATCTGGATGGTCTCAGGTTTCTAAATTCTAGGGTCCAACATTATTTGGATTTAACACCATGTTCTATTTGTCCCAATTTCCCCTATCTTTGTTCAGTCCAAATCAGGTTGGTGACATCTAAGCAACAGCAGAATCTAGAGTGGTTGGCTCTAGGCCTGGGACTACCCATCCATCATAAACTTACCCGGGTACAAAATCTGCTGACTGATTACCCAAACTGGACAATAAAATAATAGCATTTTAAACCAAAAATTTTGTGTTCAATAATTTATGATTAAAATCATCATCCGATCGAAGTAAACGGCGAAAAAATAACATTTTTATTGTAATTCAGAGATCATATGTTCGTAGTAGACCCGTTAAACTTCCCGTTCTAACATTGTAAATGCTCAAATATCAATACGCTCGGGCCTAGTTGGCTTTCACACTTGGAACCAAAATATTGATAATCTCAGGTGTCTAAATTGTAGAGTTAAACTTTATGGGGGAATTTACCAAAAAAACTCCAGGAGGAAAGTGTTACAACTTGTTACATGTTCTATTTGTTCCCAGTTTCCCCTACTTTTGTTGAGCCCAAATCAGGTTGATCACGTCCAAGCAACAGTGAAATCTGTAGTAGGTTGGCTGTCTCTCACTTGGAACCGAGATCTGGCTGGTCTCGGGTTTCTAGGGTCAAATCACTTTTCTTTGTGTCATAAATGTATGAATATGTTTTGGATGTTTTCTTGTTAATTGGTAGAAAAATTGAAAAGTTTATCGGGTAAATGAAGGCATGGAGACAGGAACTTGTCTATTTCTGAGTGTCATTGTAAGACAATCATCATGAATGCAAAACTTGATGTAGTAAGATTCACAAACCACCAGTAGAATATAGATCAGTATAAGTATGTAATTAGCTAGCCTTGCTCCAAGGCGTGAGGCTGTATCCCCTATTCCAATATCCAATACATGCAAGGCCTGCTTCCCATTTCTTTAATTATTCTCACTTCCCAATGTATATGATATACAGTAAATCAATGGTTTTAATTTACCTCCCTCTGAATTCAGTTTCTTAGCCTTGCTCCAAGGTGTGAGGCTGTATCCCCTTTTCCAATATCCAATACATGCAAGGCCTGCTTCCCATTTCTTTAATTATTCTCACTTCCCAATTAGCCCTTGTTTCGGGCTGTCAATATTATTCAATTTAGTGTATACCATGTGTCTGGTACTCTCTGAATCAAACTGAAACCCCAGTGAAAGAACAGCCCTTGAATTCTCGGTTCAGTCTTGTCAGAATCCCGGAAAAGTATTTTGATGGCTCTCAACTGACTTCTCTAACTGTACAACACCCCATAGAAGAAAACAAACCAGGAACTCACAAATGTCCACAGCCGGGTAGCGCGCTGCCCGGGCTCATTGCTGGGTCCATGGGAGGGGAGATTAGGGGAACGATACTAGTTCTATTCCCAATGTATATGATATACAGTAAATCAATGGTTTTACCTCCCTCTGAATTCAGTTTCCTACCCACAGATGCTTGGAGGAAATACAGATAAGCTAGTAGACACCCTGGACAGAAGGTCCTTTGTCTGTAGTCAAACAGTTCATAATATGTTGTAACAGTCACATAGTACATTTGCTTGCTAACATAATTTATTTGCAAGTTCACATAGGGGAATGTAATGTGGTTGGACTTATGGTCTAATTTTGGAGGAATGAACTTAAACTACTTTGTGTCCTCTGTCAGGCCATGGTCAGTGTAGGTTGAGGTTCTATGGTCCATTGTTAAATACCAAAATAGAAAGTTTGAAGAACATTTAAATGCAAACAGTGATGATTTTTTGGTTCTCCGCTACAATTTGAGACTTTGTGAGAATTAAAGTAGGCCTATATTGGATACCTGTGCAACTGTTTTAAAAATAGCATGCTTAAAAGCATGGACAGTGGAAATACAACTTTCACAGAAAACTGAATATTTTGGAGAGAGTACAGGACAACAGAGACTTGGAGCAAGTCTAGTAATTAGCTAACAGAGGCAAGAAAAAGTATCAATTTGGCCATGAATAGTTACATATTTGGATGCATAAACATCCAGGAAAACTCTCTCTCTGGTATTCTTGTATCCTGACAAGGATATTAACGGGTAAGGGGATCTTAAGGGCGGCACATACCCGTACCTTCCATCAACAACACCCCCCGAGTCTCATCTTTGAGTACATTAACACTTAAGTGACCAAGGGGGGGGGGGGGGGGGTTCCTAGGGGACCTACCACAGGTTTTTGTGAAAATGTGAAATATTTTTACATCGCCGCTCCAATTGTAATTGTCAAACTTAACGCAACTTAACGATCCAGTCGTTTTCATGCTAATTAGCATAAAGTGATTTTTCGAGGGCGCTGTTCAAATTTGTTTTGCCCATTAAATCTAAACCGAATAACTTTTCTAATTTTATTTTTTGCGATGTAATTATACAATTTGCAATATGCAAATTTGAGCAAAATTTTAATGCAAAAATTCCTTCGGGAACACGGTTTTTGAAACTTTGGCGGGAAAATTTTTGATGCGACACAAAAAATGTTTTTTGGCCGGTTCATCTGATTTTCAAAACTTTTTCTGTATTTTGGTAAATATTTAATTATGGGTACCCTATAAATCTTGAAGTATAGTGTCACAAGCAGTCAAACTCTGTTTTACTATTTCTCTTGCTTTCTACAACATTGTGAATTGGTGGTTTTGTATTGTGTAAAAGACTAGTAACGATTAGTAGGATAAATTAAGGCCAAATCACTGTGTATTTGTATTTTTTACATGAATTGTTTATGGTTTTGGTAGTATTTTTGGCTGATTTTGTTGCTAGTAAATTTACATTATGTTCATTTGAATATACAACAACATTGGGTACATATATGATTCGAAAAGTACGGACTAATTTATTTCCCCTTATGATCATTGTGGTATACGTGCATTAGAACTAGTACCATTCACCACGGATCACCCCTCCCATGGACCTAGCAATGAGCGCACGCTGCCTGGGCACACTTTTGAGTGTACTGCAGAGGGTAGTGGACATCTCTGAGCAAGAGCTATATAAGTGCGTTAATCAGCTGCTTGTTGCATGCTTGTTTACAGAGGATGCCTGCCTGAATCAAAATCTTCATAAATGTAAACATACACTCAATATATAAATAGATAGATTGTATTCGTATAATATAGTTTATGACTAGTACGATGTTCATTTACTCCCACTGTACATGTACAGGGCTGTACAAGAAATTCTTATTGAAATATTTATTATCCACAAAGATTATATCGATTTAGGATAACTTAAGACCCATTACGATGTTTTCAATAAAACGCTGCATGAAAATAGGACTATTCAAGGAATTTATACTCAAAATATTTGCTCAATATAGGTCAGATCATATCGATATGGAATAGGTTACGACAAGTGCAATGTTCCATATACAAACCTCCCAATATAATAGGGGTGTACCACAAATTCATAATTGAAATATTTATTGTAGTAATAACAAAATTGACAGGAAATTTGTAAACGAAGAAGCAAATTGAATCATTTAGGCATAATAAGGACATCCTGAATTACTGTGTATAGAGGTAACATGATTTACTTGGTTTCGTTTATTTCTGACTCCTTTTGTTTTGCTTGATACAAAGCCATTTTGCCTCCAACACGGAGTTAATGTAGCGTGTAATAACATAGCGATGGAAACGGAAGCGTTCACATTGGCGATGGAGAGAGGAAAGCGATGTGTGTTATCAGTGGTGGCAGGTTTCCATGTGAAATGTCGGTTGTTTCTTTTGTTTCTTATAGTTTTATTACTATTAGGTTAACATAAAGATGAAAGGAATTGAAATCAAAGTTTAACTTTCTAGCATCAATTAGATCACATCCATTTTCTTAGCATTGAACCTGACTGCAACCAGCAATAAACAGGCGGCATAGGACACAATAAATAGCATCCACTAGATTTAGGGATGAGGGGTTTCTAAAACGCAAGTTTAGGATACGTTTTACGTGTATTTCTATTGGGTCACGTATTGAAGAAAATATTACAAAAATCATATTTTTACCTTTCCTCAAAAAATTACAAAAGTGTTCTTATAGTAATTATAGTAATCAACATAATATGTCATTCCAAACCCGCTGGGGTACCCCACTTTTTATAGATGTTATCATATTTTTTTACCGAAAATAATTTAAGTGATCATCCCGGAAGTTGTATTTTTCCACGAATCCCAACGGCTTTACGCCAGAGGAGGTTTAGGACATGATGCAACCGGGGGATTGGCTACGATACCGCCTGGCAAGTTCGGCAACCAGTAACAATTGCCACGGCCACCCTCCTCTGAGCAATAAATGTGTGTTATCAGTGGTGGCAGGTTTCCATGTGAAATGTCGGCGCTTGTTAGAGCAATTATGGCTGATTTTATGAAGGTGTTTTATAAATATCTTTCTGTTTCTTATAGTTGCATAAGATGAACATAAGATGAACATAAATAAAGATGAAAGGAATTGAAATCAAAGTTAAACTTTCTAGATCTTCTTCAAGGGACATCAAAGTCTTTAAAAAGGGGGTGTCTGTTTAGGGTTACTTTCAACATTAAGTGTTGTCTTCTTATGATATCTTTAACTTTAGGGTCACCTTTTCGCCAGCTATTCTAAAATTATTATTTTAAAATTACAACAGAAAAGGATTCCAATGTATTATATTAATGTTTTTTATTGTAGAAAATAGTGTGTTATGCCGTTGAAGGTCCATTTCAGTGTGTTTCGCCATTAATGGGTCAAATTTCCATGATGTCATTAAGAGGTATGATTTTGAATATTTTACGCCAATAAGGATTGGAATATGCTGTTACACATGAATACAATATTTAGGGTACGATTTTGAGTTGCTCTGACGAGCATGCGTACCGTTTTGTTCTTCGAGTGGCCCCCAGGGTTTTAGGAAAAGAGATTCATGTGTTTGGCCTACAAAAAAAGTCTGACATTGGTTTTGTTTGATTTGAGTCCACAACATAAATGTCAAATTTAATGTTAGGGATGCAGTGTTTTAAGGCCATGCTAGAACACCATAAAATCAGATATATTTTTCTTGCGGTTTGATTGTGAGTTTGTAATTGATGCGCCCCATTGAGATGCATGGTATAAGAAAACAGTAAAGTCATGTCCGAGCAAATTGCAATCCAAGTTCATAGAGGTCAATACTGAGGAAACTGATGAGCAGTTTAAAAAGGCTGCTGTTTAGATGAGGATAAAAGTATCTTTCTGGCCATGAGAGGATTGATCAGACATTTTCTACTAAGGGGCTTTGGACAAGTTTAGCATCATCCCCAAGCTTTTCCCCAAGCATGGATTTTACATACAAATAAATAAATTTTGGAAAAATAATAAATAATCATTAAGGACCTCCCTCACCCAATTTTTAAAAAGTGTGTACCTAAAAGGCATAATTTATTTTACTTGCCTTTAGGAATCATGAAAATTACTTAGTCAAAATTAGGTGACTCGAATATCAAAGATCTTGTAGACTTAAAGGTGCAATTCATGATTTTGATGTGGTCTTTTTTCTAGCTAAATAAAAAGAAGAGTACAACATAAATATATACTGAAAATTTCACTTGATTCCGACTGTTCGTTTCCAAGTTACAAGCTTTTCAGCATTTTTGAAAATCCCCATAGACTACTGTGTTGTAATTACTGTCGGGGCCCCGACAATAATTAGAAAATGACACATTTTTTCACTTTTCTCAAAAATGCAAGCACATATGAAAGAATGGTTTGGGGATTGTAACATATACCACTTGAGGATTCTTATAAGCTAAAAAAAATCAAATTTTATAGAGGTGACCTTGAGGGAGAAAAGTGGATCATGAATTGCCCCTTTAAAACTTTTATCATAGATATCAAGAGAATCCAATACAGAAAAGAAAAGAAGTAAAAGAAACGTTAAGGGGCGCACAATTAGATTTCCAGGGGGGGGGGGGGGGGAGAAGAAAAACAATTCACTCCTGAATATGGAATAAGGGAAAAAAACAGTAATTTTGTAAGAAAAAAAATCGCCCCGAACGGGACGTGACAAAAAAAACCCCAGAACCCAACTTCCTGCTCCCCCTGGAAATCTAACGGTGCGCTCCTAAAGAGGCCATGTAGTCAACTTGTCCAGTAGTTTTCATGGGATTGTTATGTAATTGATGTACTCCTGTTGTGAGGATTACCATTAGAAAAACATGTAAAGTCATGTCTGGGAAATTGACGAATTAGACCGCAGAGTTGAGGTCATTTAGTCCAGAAATCTTTATTATAATCACTTATGTAATTCTGATTTTTGAGGAGTTTGTGTGGTCTAGTGGAATAGCAATGCCTCAGGTCCTGAGTTTAGGCTTTACAGCCCATTAGCTATGTTCTTGGACAAGAAACTAAATTGGGAAAGTGGGAAGCGCAGTGGTCCTTTCCTCACTTTGCACTAATGAGTCCCGGATGTTCGTGGTTTGATTCCTGTATGTGCATTTGGTTAACAGTCCATGCACTCACTTCCGTAGGTTTTCCTTCGGATACTCCGGCCTTCCTCCTGCGTCTAAAACTGTCACTTGATTCGTCCATCTGAGTCTGCCCAACCCAGATTATGTGAAGCTGTACAAACGATAGGCCTACATCGAGTTCATTTTAGATTTCAAACATGACCTCACTGAAAGCCAAAAGGGAGTCAAATGACTCCTAAAAGGGAGTCCAGCATCCATGACTCTCATGAAGAGTCACGGTGACTCTCATGAAGAGTCGCGTTGACTCTCATGAGGAGTCACGTTGACTCTCATGAGGAGTCACGTTGACTCCCTTTGTGCTTTCAGTGCACAGATAACAGCTCAAATAATAAACACCACAGAATTTCCATACACGGTTAATAATCACCATATATATACGGATCGCAGTAACATCAGTATCGGCAGTGGTATAAACTGAAGTAAAACCGTAGGCCCTATTGCTTAGATTTAGTTAATCATCACTAAACGTAACATACGCTAAACTTAAATATGGAGTAACCGGGGAACATTTTTGTTTCTTAAAGAGTCAATTGACTCTCTAAGGGAGTCAAGTGACTCTCCAAATGGGGTCAATATTGACATAGAGTCAAATATTTGCTGGACTCCCTTTCTGGAGTAACCCTGACTCCCTTTTGGCTTTCAGTGCTCGGATTAGCAGAAAATAACTAGACTTATGACCGTTCACACATATACAATGGTGAAGTTGAATTGAAATGAACTCAACTTGTAATTTGTAGAAATGACGTACGCTCCAGGTCAATACGCGAAGTAAACACAAATTCAACTCGACTAACGACGACATGTATTCACACTTATGGAAATTCGTTGTTATTCATGATATATCGGCTTACTAACGCAACATAGCTTGTCATTTAGAGAGTTAAAAATTTGATATAAGACGCTTTTTGAAAGACGACTTAAGTCAGCTTGAACTGTTCATACACGAGCAAATTTTGAACTCAATATAACTCGAATACGACTAAAGACGAATAGAGACGACTTTTTGGCTCTGTCTGAACGGGGTATAATTTTCCTTCCCAGTATTTTTCACATACTGGTACTCATTTCTGTCAAGTGGGTGGGGCGGAACAATATGTGGACAAAGAATCCTGCTCAAGGACTCAACATTGAAGTGACCAGGTCAGGACTTGAACCTACAACCTCTCGATTATGTGTCCAAAGCTCTTACCACTGGGCCACTTACAGTGCTTGGCCAATATGATTAAAATCAACTATTTTTTAGCCATATTTAAACATTTTAGCCAATTTTTGTTAGAAAATGTGTACATTTTTTCATGTTTTTACTAATTTTGCAGAAAGTTTCGAGCTATTTTGCCTATCTAGCCTCCAGACAAGTTTAAAATTGTGTTATTTTATTCTTGCGGCTTTAGGAAACAATACTCCTGAAATAGTATGCAAAGGAAATATCAAATATAATTAGTTGCAAAATGGCCTTGGTACAGAGATGTTCCCAACCTATTTTTATCTATAAGTCAGTAAACTAATTGATGACCAGATAGGAATTTTTGTGGCATACTTCTCGCCTCTAAACCGATTATGAATTTTCATAAGGTTAGGCTATATATACTCTGCCTCCACAAATTTTAGCTACCAAACATTTGGTTATGATGTCAATTTGACGAGTGACTCCAAATAAAATACTTCAACACCGAGTGAAGCACATATGAAGAGCCCGATTCCAAAACCTCTTACGTCCATTTTTATGGAATTTGAGTTTGAACCAGAAACATATAGTGCTTGACCGTACCTTCCAAGCAATTATAACGATTTGTTGCAAAACCGCCTATAATCTGTTGAAAATGTCAATCAAAAATTGAGTTTGTTTCCAAAACCTCTTACATCCAAAATAGTTTTGTGATAAAACCTCTTATGTCCACGTCTGTTGTTGTTATTGGACCATAACTAATGAATCGTTTGGGGGAACCACAATTATCATTTCCCGCAACATTTGAATTAGACAAGTACTGCATGTAACTACATACTTGACAGCATGCATTGTGCTTTTATAATGTATCCAATACACTGGTCAATTAGTACCCCCTGATCTTGGCACACCGCATTTCGTTATCGTGGAGATAGCAGTAATATACCCTGGTCGCATAACTAATGAATCGTTTGAATGGGGTGGGGTGAAAACAGGGTGGGGGATGGGGAGGGATCGTATATCAGCAAGATTTATAAGCGAAATGTATGAAGGAAAACTTACAAATTATGCTGAAACCGTTAAATTACATTGTTTTATAATCAAGTACTAGGAAAGGAAACCGTATGTAATGGGATGGGGTAACTGAGGAGGAGAGGTAGGGGGAGGCAGGGGCGTAACCAGCTTTGACCGTCCGGGGGGGCAAGACTCAAGAGGCTTCCCGATTTTTGTACTTGCTTGGAAAAAAATTAATGCGCGTGTAGCGCGCGCGCAAAAATATTTGGACAAATTTGTTTATTTTAGCTAAAAAACTCCTATTTTTGGATGAAATAATGGTTTCTTTCATTTTTCTTTTCTTTTCCTTCCTTTTCTTTTTTCCTTCCCCTTTTCCCTCTTCTTTCCCCTTTTTCTTCTTCTCTCTTCCCTTTTTTTCTTTGAGTCCTTCCTTTCTTCCCTTCCCATTTTTTTGCTCTCCTTCCCGATTTTTTTGCGTCCGGGGGGGGCAAGTTGCCCCCCCGGCCCCCCATTGGTTACGCCCCTGGGGGGAGGGATATGACATAGAACCCTTTGCCAAGTTATTTACAACCTATCATAAGCATGTGAACATGCCGCAATTTGCGTGAACCACTGTTGCTATTGCATTTTGTGCACTTTCTGTCGAACGGTTTTAGCTGAGCATACCTTTAAATGGTGGGGATGGGGTGGGTGGGCGGTGGACATGGTGGGTTTTGGGCTTTAAAGGTGTTACTACATAGATGTGAATGTTTTAATTAATAAATTACATCATTTTACACCGAAAATTTGATCTTAATTTCTGAAATTGATTTATTTTGTTTGTTGTTTAATTGATTAATTATTGAGTTTGGTGACAAAACATCTTACATCCATTTTTTTGAAATATTGTAATTAGTTTAAAAAATAATTGTCATTAGTCTGATTTCAGTAACCATAATATTGTAAACAAGTACATCATTATACTTAATTTGCATGCAAACTTGATTCAAAATAACAACGTACAAATATCATAATAAACTTTCCTTGTTTTCTCAGTTTAACAAAAATGGATGTAAGAGGTTTTGGAAACAAGCTCTTCATATATTAAACTTCGCAAGAAATTGCACATGTCTTGAATTGAATCATTGAACCAGCACATAAAATGTTTATTAGGGTCAATTCATAGTCGGCCTCCAAACAAAATTTTCGCTATCAAACATTTTGTTGTGACGTCAAACTATGGGCAGCCATAGGTGTTGTTGTTTTAGACACCATTTTTGATTCCACATGCCGTTTTGGGTTTGGGTTTTACACACCCTTTTGGGTATTTTAGACACCATTTTCGTTGTGATAGACACCCTTATCAATTTTTTAGACAACATTCTCTTGTTGACACCTTTTTGACACATATGGGCGCCTATAGTTTGACGTCACTACAAAATGTTTCATTGCAAAAATTTTGTTTGGAGGCCAACTATGAATTGACCCTTACTGCATTTGATCACGTTTATTTTATGATTACACAACCAAATGTTTGGCAGCACAAAACTTCTATGTAGGCCGAATATAGCCTTACTGATAGATCATGTACCAATTAGGCTTACCCATTGAACAGATGAGGAGTGTGTTTAAGGCCGGGGTCAGACGAACGACGAGGTCGCATTTACTACAATAAATTTTGCTCTCATAATACGTCTGACCCGTATTTATTACAATAGGGTCGTCGTCGCATTAAAAAAAATGAACGACGACAATTTCTGTCGTTGAGATGGATTTATTGTAATAAAGTTGAAAGTAATGCGGTAAAAACCCTGTGTGACTCCACCTCGTAATTAATTACGACATTGTATTACTATAGCTTGTATGCTGAAAATGATGTGCTAATCCCATCTCGTAATTAATTACGACATTGTATTTATTGTAGTAAATGCGAGGTTGTAGTACGTGTGACCGCATGTCGTAATTAATTACGACAATAAATTTATTGTAATAAATGCAATGTCGTCGTTCGTCTGACCCTGGCCTTAGCAACTGATAGAGATTAGGGTGGGTCTACTTTGTAGCATACAGTCAATAATTTGTATCTTTATTTATTTATTTCTTAAAAATTTATAATATCATTCTTTTTGAGGGATATTTCTTCTATACAATATCACCAGATAGAGGTTAGCCATATATTTGCTAAAAAGCTTTGCTCAGTTTTGTGGTTTGTATTCTGGCAACAGAAATTGGGTATAATTTCCTGGCATCTTTGGTCAACATAAGATTTGTAGGTATATTTTGGCATACATTCTCTAGATGGTCGTTTATTTTGTGGATTATCCGTTTGTTGTTATGCTGTTGGCAAGGTTTTTTGTTTGTTTGTGCATATATAAGGCCTTCTCAATTATTATTATTTTTTCTACATTTATGTTGTTTTCTTCCCCATATTATATAAGCATGTTAAGTTGGCTTACTTTTGTTTTTCTTTTATTATACACTCCGCGCCATAAGTTCTAACCCACGATTTATACATGCCTGCAGATGAATTAAATTAATGTTTTTCTTATAATTTTGGCACACCAACCAAGTCTCATCGATTTGAAGGTGGAATGTATCAAATTTTCCAACCAGTGACACCGATTTGCAAGGAACGGATGATTGAAAAATATACCTCTGAAATCAATTCTTGCTAATTCTTGAACGACACACGGACGGTACAACCATAAACACCATAACTACACACCGTGAGTAGCCGGGATCAATAACACTATGATTCTCTTCACAGCGCGGGCTATTCAATTCATCGTGATGGCACACAATAGCATTATTGAACGGTTGAATACCGCAGTAACTACTGGCACTATACTCATTTGGTACTAAAAACAGTCCTCTCTGTGTAATTGATCAATTTACAACAATTGAATTTAGAGGTAATTTTTAAAATCATCTGTTCTTTGCAAATCTGTATTGCATGTTAAAGAATTTGATACATTCTGACCACAAAGCGATGAGACTTGGTTGGTGTCCCAAAAATCATCAGAAAAAAAGTTCAAGTTAATTAAATTCATCTGCAGGTGTAGAGTTTAAATTTGTACCCTAAGTAACCTCCTGTATCATATTTGATCCTTGGATGTGATTTGTACCTTGTCCGTTGGATCTACTTTCTTATATTTCACACCTAAAGAACACATGGCGAGTAGACAGAGTAACAAAGAGATACAGCAAATATTCATTTCAGTTGCAACAACAATATTATTTTACTTTAAACCAAGAACAACCACACATTTATGATACAAACATAGATAGAATGTAACAATTTAAAAATAATTTATCTATTGACTTCAATTTACACATGTATTACAAAGCCAAGGGCCGATTATGGAACACTACTATGTGTCATATCTGTGCGACCCTCAGAGAACATACAATTTGTTACAAACAAATTACACATAGTCATTCAAAGATCTATAAATGTGATGCTTCCTTTGAAAATAAATTCCACTTAAAAGTCATAAAAAAATCATGGTTATTTCTTACTGATATAGTTAAACTATGTGGAAAACCTTGTAAGATAAAATACAAAGGTAAAATGTTGGTCTTGACTTTATATGAACCTTTTGTAAATGTCTATGCCCTAGGTTTTATTGAATCATTTTGATCGTACCTTTATACAAACTTTCAAATGAAAAGTAGATTTTGTTGAAACAATACTGTTGCAAAATTTTGATCTTAACTGACTTTTAATGTTTTATATTTTCAAATGTCTGGACCCACCTTGGAAATAAATTTCAAGGGACTAGCCTAGATTCAACTTAGACTTAGAAATACTCTACATAAAGTCTGAAAGTGTAGCAAAATCCAAAAAAGTACAAATATTTACACAGAAATGGCTCAAATTGAAAGAAAATTAATTTGGATTTTCGAAATCCTAAATTTGTACCTCAGATGGATTTGCCAGATAAAAAGATCAAACAAAGCTCCTAGGACAAGGTTCAAGACATGACCCCGATTTGACTGCCAATAGTGTGAAAAAATATTTAACCAAAGATATGAAAATATGTCATTTTTAGGGTAAAAATGTCTGTATTTTCTGATTTTTTGGACTGAAATGACCACATTATGTGTAATTTTCCTGAATTTTGTCTGTTTTATAAATAAAAATATAATTTTGGTGACAAAATATTTTACCAGCAATTAGAAGTTGTATTGTGTACTCATTAAATGTGATAAAATTAATTTTTAGAAGTATTTTGTATACAAAAAATGAAAATATATTAGTAATTTTATGATGCATACCCAAAGTTTAAATGTTTGATACCATAGTACAGGTTAGAATCCCCTCTTTCCATTGAATTCAAAATTATGGAAATCGGTCAAAACATGACGTCATAAAGCATGGCCGACTTGAAAATGTTAATTTTATCATAATACAGTATGGATTTTTGGCTAAAGGAGGACCTCTACAAAGTTGGTCTCTGGACACCAGGTTTTAAGAGGGAGAAATATGATACTTTGCTCAGTGGCTATGTAAAGGTGACTTAAGGGTCACATAAAAAAATGTTCCTGGCTGTATTTCTTCTTGGTGATCTTTAAAACTTTTTGATACCCCCTCATATATTATGAAGAAATATTTTTGAGGTTTTTTGCATTCCAGAGACAAGCTGTAACACAAGTATAACATATGGCATCTATCGCAAGTATTATCAACAATTTTTTAGGCCTTAATTATGTGAGTGCAAGAAAGTCATTCTTGCACTCACATAATTAAGGCCTAAAAAATTGTTGACTTGCCCTTTGCGACTGACCCAAAATTTGCAAAATTTAGGGTCACGTTTTTAATTATTTATTTTTCTTTTGGTGAAATGTTGCCTTAACTCAACAGTGTATTTGGTAAAAATATCATGATATTTGGGTTGAATTTACAACAATATTCACAGAATGTTATAAATTTGCATGGAATAAGCATATATCTTGAATAATTAAAGCACAAAACTATAAAAATATTTATATAAACTATTTTGTTTGGTTTTTTGAGTCCATTTTCAAGAAAAAAATAAATATCCGACCGCCCATCAATTTCACCATTAAAGGTGCAAGTCAACAACTTTGTTTTTAGGCCTAACAATTAATTTTGAAGTCCACGAAATGCTACGAATCTATATTTTCATAAACACCCGAGTCCTCAATTGGACCACCAGTTCTCGCCAAGCAAATTTGCTGATATGCACCACTTCCTTCGGAAGACATGCTACTCCGATCCAAATCCGTATAATCCGTTTCAGTCTGCTTCTGTCGTTTTAATTTCCTCTTGTGTTTAGGGCTCTCGACCGGCGATTCATTTGTAACTTTCTTTTTAAATATGGAACGTTTCAAACTATCAGTCCCGTTTTTCAAATTTTCCTTACTACCTTTGAATTTTTCTTTGATCCCTTTAAAATTGTCTTTATTTATGTTGAGATTATGGTCCTTTCGTTCAGGTAGTCTTTTGTGGTTGATGGTATTGGTCGGACCATTTTCAAATTTTTGTATAAGGGCTTTATGTGTCGATCTAGGTGATGCTATTGTAGCAGATTTTGCTCGCATATCAAGATGATTTTGGTTTAAATTTTGTACTGGCGTATTGTCAGGCAGTTTTTCCGGATATGATTTCCGAAGACTTTTGTCTTTTCGTTTATGTTTCATTTCCATATAGCCATCTTGATTTGGCGACACCGGGAGGGGAAATAGTAGACTGGATTTCAGTCCTTTTCTGTTTTTCTCTTTATGAGGTACAGGTGCATTTGGGGGTTCGGGTCTTACTTCTTCTGGATCATGTTTCTCCTTGTTCAAGTCCACAGGTTCATATGTATCCTCCATATTTCCATCGTTATTACCCTCCATTGATACGTAACTCTGACGGAAATCCACGCCAGAGTCTTCACGTTCAGTGCGCGGATGTGGACTCTCATAGTTTCCTAAAGCGTCTGAATTCAAATCAGCGTACATGTTCTCATCTGCTTTATATAATCTCTGTTTCAAACATTCTTGCGAGCCGCTTGTATCGGACCCAGACGTCGACATTTCTAACGCTAACGGTTGCGGGTTATCTTGCGATTCGTTCATAGACGATGGTGACTGATAGTGGCAACTTGAGGGCACACTTGAAGGCAAACGACTGTGTCGCATTTCAGTTGACTCAACAGATAGTGTCCGCGATACATTTGCATAGCGTATTCCTTCAGATAAGTTCGGCATCATGATTACCGACGAGTCGGGTCTTCCGGTGCTGTCAGATTCATCGCTCGTCTCTTCATCAGTGTCCATAGGGTGTATCGTCGTATTATTGTTTGTAACCGCGTAATTTTTTGGTTTTGGCGCAGACACGGTCCCTGTGCGCTTTCTTGTTAACATACACAGTGCGACATTAATGCATAGAATGATAATAAATCCGCACACTATAAATCCAATTATTGCACCAGTGTTGATCGAACGTCTTAGACCAAGTCCGTTTGGTGGAGAAACGGCGCTGACATCCAGAACAGTAGTAGCTTTAACGTTTCCAAATACGCTACGCGCCTCGCACGATATATTGCGACCGTGATCAAAAGTCGTCATATTACGTATATGCAATGCCTTGGCAGACGTTTCTATTAAAAATCTGTCGTCTGCTCTACTGGAATCAATTTCTTTGTCCTGATAATACCATATAAGGTCATATGGAATGCTTGCGTCAATTTGACAGATAACTGTGGTAACAGACTCTTGCATAGAATTGACGGTAATATGTGATGATTGTATCGAAGCCGTCATAGTTGTATCAATATTACACTCGTTAAGGACGCTGTCCTCGTCGTCAGTTCCAGACATTGTGCATTTAAGCGTTTCATCTTTGAATTTATGATACATATTTCTACTTATAACATAATCTAACCGTAAATAATTCCTCCGTGGTCGGGTCACTATACCATCAAGCATATATCCATCGAACCACCAAAAGAGCTCGACGCTCGGATGGCCTTCTTCCGATTCACAGCGAAAGCGCATATGGTCTCCATTATCCCCATTCGGTAAAACCGTCGCAGAGCAAAGCGGGTACTGCGGTGCGGGTCGGTTTTTGACGTGCAAATTTGCGGTGCCATCAATTTCATAACGGAAGTCCGGGTTATTATCATCGCGGGGGTAATACCAGCATCCATAAAGACCCGCCATGTTTTTTGTAACATTATGAAGTTTCAGTCTATAGTGGCATTTGGTGTACTTGGTAGTTCTTGATTCGATTTCCAGCGACACAGAATATTTGTTATGAAAGTTAGGCGTAACGTCAGTACTATTTGAAACAAGAATACCGCCCGCTTTGGCCCAGATGAGAAAACCTTGGTCTTCGCAATCAAATTGTGCTTTCACACGAAGTTTACAGACAAATTCTGCCGTATCGCCAATATCTAACGATAGTGTATCCGGTTCAACAGATAAGGTTATTGCTCCAATTGTTGTTGATATGAAAGAAATTGTGCAAAGTGCGATGAAAATAACTCTGGCAGCCATCTTGTTTGATAAATAAAACTGTTCAGGATGATGTTTCGAATGGAAATTGACCCAGATGTTAGGCATTTGTAGGTCTAGTTGAACGAAAGTTTGTATTCATAAAATATGCATTACATTTGTCTTGCATTGTTCTTTTGGCACCACAAAAATGGAAAATAATAAAAAACTTATACATCAGATATGTATAAATAACGAAGTGACAAGTTTTGAATATGTCAGATCTTCAGAATTTGTTGCAGTAAATCTTCCAGTAGCTTATAAAAGATGGCGCTGATGATGTTCACAAATTATACACCATGTGTATATACTGCAACAAAGAGTTAATCTCCTCTCAAGTATACCTGATATTCAAAGTATGGAATGTTAGACTCGGTTGCAATGTCCTTAAACCCAATAGAATAATAACAAGCTCTCGGTATGAGGCGCTTCACAATCTTGCAAAGTCTTGAGATTCCCCTCTCACCATGTTAACAAGTTCCCCAGCTTGCGGTGCGCAATTCTTCTGATAGCACACAGCGTATCCCACTGGGAGTACCTCTAATGTTATTTCACCAGTAGTAATTACGGTATGAAATGTCCGACTAGGTAGATCATGTCGAGCACACCACGTACAGTTTGGCGATGTCTACAAAATGCTTATATGATATGATTTGGGTCGAGTTTGGTGCTTTGTAAGTTGCATTGATGAATGTATTGACTTAATAGTGCATGGATGTCAGAGGTCATGTTAGTTGCGCATTATGCGTCGAGTCGAGAAAACAGGTGGCGTAATGTGTTCAGACGTGACTTGTATGTAGACGAGGAACTGTTGTGAAGAAACATGTATGGTTTAAATACCACCCATGAAGATATGGTCTAATTTCTAGTGATGTTTGCTCCAGTTTTGATATAATTATCCATAATGTTTTCCAATATAAGCAAATGATGTTTTGTGTAAAATTTTCATCAATAAGTTGGATAATCACATTAGATAATTTTTCAAACTTCCAAATCAGTTCCAGTTTGTTTTATAGTTATGGATTGTTTTGAATGATGGCCAAGCTTGTTCAAAAATCAAACCAAATTGTGTTATGGTACAGACTTATTCCACTTTAAGTGCAAATAAGTGTAAGATATCAAAATCTCAGCAAAATGTTTCCTGATATATTTATTTCATCTAAAGATGTTTGCCACCTCAAAATATAAGAAACTTTCCAAGTTATGCAGTATTTGAGCAAATGTCCAAAACGATACAGTGTATATTATAGGGAGTTCTTTCCAAGTTCAAAAGTATTTGAGCAAATGTTCAAAAAGATACAGTGTATATTATGGCGAGTTCTTTCCAAGTTCCGCAGTATTTGAGCAAATTTTCAAAAAAAGATACAATGTATATTGTTAAAAGTTCCGTAAGTATCCAACTGTTTGTAGTGGTTGCAGCTAACAAATATGAAACAAGCAAAATGCTATCCAATATGAGCAGAGTATATTTTCTTGTCTTAAATATCCGTTCAATGTCAGTTTGGTCAAGTAGCCATACCACCGCCGGCGTTACAGAGTCCAGTTTGTTATTGAATTAAACAGATAGTCCACCGTAGATGAGATATATCTGGTTGTATTACGTATCAAATTATTCAGCATTAAGAAGCCACCCACGTTTTAAAGCACTATGATGCCAAAACGGATTGCTGTGCTGACTTGTTCCTTCGATGTTAAAGTTCTCTGGCCGCAGCTTGTTATGTGCTGGGGTTATGCGGGGATATTCGCTGGTTAGATTGTACTTAATTGTGTGGTTTTGAAAAAAGCCTTACTTGTCAAAATAAACTGATAGATAGAGTCATTTGTTTTGATGAAGTGTCTTATCTAGTCCATGCTCAGTATGTTTAACTCCCACACAGTAAAGTTGATTGGCTGGTTCTTTGTTCAAACTTTTCAGTGTAAAAGTTTCCTGACCACAGCTTGTGAGGGTATTTTGGGGGGATAGATTTTACTCAATTTTGCAAATGTGTGGTTTGTCAAAATGAAATCAATAATATAGTCATTTGTTTTGAAGATGTTCCATCCAGTTTATGATTAATATGTTGATACTCCTACACAAACAAGTTGACTTTAGTAGCTTCAATACAATTCACCGACTCTTTCGTTCAAACTTTTTCGAAGTGAAAACTTCCTGTCCATTTCTTGGCAGAATATCTTGTCGACTCGTCAGTCTATATTACACAAGTTTGTGGTCTAATTACAAGTCCCATTTTGTGAAATAGAAACTATCAAAGTTTCTCCAGTCATTTGTTTTGATGATAAATCGGCAAAGTACTCCATACCTCATTCGTAACATGTGATAACGTGATACTCCCACATATAAAAGTTGACTTGCAAACAATCCAATAGCAATAACTGTTATGAGTTGAAGCCTTGTCAGATCTGAACACTTCCTTAATTCTGTGCCCGGCCCGTGTTGTTGCCAGTGTGAGCTGCACTGTCTTCCTGTCCTGCGTTAGCTCATTCGTTGTTTTCTATTATGAATCATGGGGTTTGTATAGAGTGTATTATATTGTCAACAAGTTTATACTGGCCCGGGGAGGGCACTCACTTTATTTTTTGACAGGGGGTGTGCCATGGGCAGAATGAATTTTTGAGGTTAGGGGAACTGACGAGACAAGCAAAAAGTAGGGTCTTGAGAACTCTTCAACTGTGGAAAATGTAGTGGTCTTGGGAACTGATGTTCAGTGCTGAAGTTGAGTCTTCAGAACTAATGTTTTACATTAATCTTCAGAACTAATGTATTGGTCAAGAGTATAGGTAAAACAACCCTTTATGTGGACATTTTGTGTTTTCGTTTAAAAAACAACCCCTTTTTTTTGAAAATCACTGTTTTTAGACCCCTTATTTAAACACATGCTAATAAACAGAGCGGAAAGAGAGCGGTTGAGGGGACGGCTTTTGAGGAGTCTCGAGAACGACGATTTCAGGAAAATGCTGAGCTATAGAATGGCGATCAGCCATGAAAAAGGGGTCTCCAAAGTGGCACATACCCATATTACCAACATGTGTGAGTGCCCTCCCCGGGTTTACTGGCTAGCTGGCTGGATACATGTAGCCTATAGAAGGTATGACGTTGTGTGACGTCCTGGTTTGTCACTGCTCAGGGTAGATTTGATCAAATTAATGGTTTGGGGATAAACCAGTGATAGCTGCTTTGAGGCGCTGTGCCTGCCTGCCGAGAAAAAGTATACGTGTTTCTCTTAAAAGGGAATTTGTAACGTTACAATTGCTAAAATAATATTTTGAAAAATAATTCAATATATGCCTTAAAGTATAAATTTATAGAAAGTAAATTTATCAAGGAATCAATTTATAGTATCAAATTTTGACCATGAGTTGAGAAACTCATGAAAAACACTTTTTAACAATTTTCTTAACATGGCTTGAAAACTTTTGCTGCTAAAATCTTAGGAAATCTATTAAGTCATCTGAATCAATTATAGTTGAGGATTATTTTTTGAATTTCTTCATTAATTTTTAATTTAAGATATTGGGTCAAAAACAGGCGATACGATGAAGTATGATCCTGAGCGCCTGAGTTCTTGAGCCCATTTAACAAATGGCAGCTTTTGTGTTCCCTTCATACAAACAACACACAAGTGCGCTACAGACACTTAAAGCTGCCTGGGTGACCTGGGGTAATGCAGAGGAAATTAATGATATAACAGGCCAATTAAGTTATTTTTATTTGTAAGTTTTAACTAACAACAATACCTTGTCATTTGTATGATTGTTGAGTCCATAGGTTAAAGAAAGTACAGATAGAAAACAACACTCTTAATAAATCGGTTAAGTTAAGAGGATATGCCACACTGGCGTCGAGGGCGTCACACCTAGACCGACGCTGCATGATCGCGGAGTAGACTCAACCGTACTCTGGCAACTGATTGGAAATTTGACTGAGAATGCAGCTATCAAGTCCGTCAAGCACTATGCTTGCGCTTGCGAATGCACAATTTGGCAGAAAAATGTAAGATGCGTATTGTGTTGTAGGCGAGTATTTGTAGCACGCAACCAGAGCGCACAGCTTTATCCTACAAAAGCTTTTTTCCCAATCCATGTTGAACGTACGTATATATTATGTAAGCATTTACCAGCAGTATATAACATATGGGCCGTATATTTTCATAATATATGAGTTAAAATATAGTTTTTTTTGCTAGAGGTTGAGTCATGAAGTTTAAACTACCAAGATTTTCAACAAAGTAATTTTTGGGGAAGGGTTTTAAGAGTGCAGGCCTATCCTAAACATTGCGTGAATATATTAGTCACTTAAAAGTGACTATATATTTACCGATCATCTGATAACACTTGATAAGACTTGATCATGGTCTAAAAAGTTGGTCTTTTCGTCATTTATTGTGGTAAACCAATAGAATCTCATAAAAAACTTGCTAGGCTTATCCCAAGGCTTGCGAGGTATATCTATATATATGACGAGTGTTGTGATGCTTACTTAAATCTCTATCAATCTAGTCATGATATATAGACCAACCTGCTAACAGCTTACAATGATTTGATCCCAGCCTAAAAAGTTTGTCTATAGTTACATTTGCATTATTGGGATCTCATTTACAGCTTGCTTTGCTAGGTTTGCCTCGGGCCTATATCAGGTCGGCGGAACTCACAATTCAGATACGTATCTGAATTTGGATTTTAAAAAGACAAAAACAGCTGAAATGGGTCGGAATACGTACATGTACACAATTCGCGATGGGGGGATTCCCTATTCACCACTTGTGAAGAATTCTAAATAATCCCTGAATAAGTACGGCCAAAGCGGGGCTTCAGCTACGTCATCATTCCATGTGCACGGCAATCATGGCAATGAACAGCGCAATGAATATCTTTAGCTTCGCCCGCACCATAGTGCTATGTACAAAAGAGTCAATAACATCATCATTTTTCATCTAATTCTAGTTTTCGCCAAGTTAAGTTGCTTTCTGTGGTCTGGACATCTTTCGAAGCTGTTCATTGGAATCTGCACAGATGGAAATGACATTTTCACAGGTACATTTATCGTAGATGCAAGAATGATTTTTTACATGTACTTCCCAGCTTGCGCTATCAATTTATTACCTGCACCATCGACAAGCATATCATAATTCGGATACCCTCAATATCCTAAAACTGATATGGGTATCAGAATGTTGATATATTTTTTGATACGTGGGTATCCAAATTCAGATCGTATCCAAATTGCGAGTTCCGATGAACTGATATATTAACATAAGACTAAATTAGTGTTGTGATTATTTACCTTTGGAATCTTTTACAATCTTGAATGAGTTGAATCTGAAAACAATTTATGAAGACTTGATCCCAGGCTAAAAAGTTTGTCTCCAATAACCTTTGAGATAGACCAATGGAATCTCATAACAAAAGCTTGCTAGGCTTAAACTAAGACTCGTGAGGTATATTGACATGAGAATAATTTGTGTTGTGATGCGTACTTAGTAATCTTATACTATCTTGATCTTGAATGAGATATAAATCTGTAAACAACTTCTGAAGACTTGATCCCAGGCTAAAAAGTCTCCAATAACCTTTGAGGAAGAACGAAGGGATCTCATAACAAAGCTTGCTAGGCTTATCATAAGCCTCGTTAGGTATATTAACATGAAGATAATTAGTGTTGTGATGTATACTTAGTAATCTTATACTATCTTGAATGATTAATTAACCTGATTACTTATGAAGACTTGATCCCAGATAAATGTTATTCTTTAATAACATTTGAGATAGACCAATGGGATCTCATAGCAAAGCTCGCTAGGCTTATCCTAAGCCTTGTTAGGTATAATGACATGAGGATAATTAGTGTTGTGATGGGTACTTAGTAATCTTATACAATCTTGATTACAACTTATGAAGACTTGATCCCAGATAAAAGTTATTCTCCAATAACCTTGTGGTAGACCAATATGGATCGCATAACAAAGCTTTCTAGGCTTATCATAAGTCTTGTTAGGTATAATGACATGAGGATACAGAGAGGATAATTCGTGTTGTGATGCATACTTAGTAATCTTATACTATCTTGAATGATTAATTAACCTGATTACAACTTATGAAAACTTGATCTCAGATAAAAATTATTCTCCAATAACCTTGTGGTAGACCAATATGGATCTCATAACAAAGCTTGCTAGGCTTAAACTAAACCTTGAGAGGTATTTTGACATGAAGATCATTAGTGTAGTAATTAATACTTCTAAATCTTGCACAATCTTGAATGATTAACCAATCTGCTTGCAAATTTTGAAGATTTGATCCGAGTCTAAAAAGTTTGTCCTATAACCTTCATGGTAAAACTTGTGGAATCTCATAACAAAGCTTGCTAGGCTTATCCCAAGCCTTGTGTAGTATAATGACATGAAGATATATTAGTGTTTTGATGCTTACTTTTTAATCTTTAACAATCTTGAGTGATATGTCTACTTGCAACAACTTATGAAAACTTATTTGATTCCCAGTCTTAAAAGATCATCTCCCGTAACATTTGTGGTAGACCAATGGAATCTCATCACGAAGCTGGCTAGGCTTATCCTAAGACTTATGTGGTATATTAATATGAACTTAACTTACTGCTGAGCATTTAGCCATTCATGTAAATAATGATCATGCTTATAGCAACGCATTTATCGTATTGTTCCTATTAATTGCCCACTGGGTGTTGCATTTTACGAAAGGGGGGGGGGGCGTTTATTAGGGACCAATTGTTAATTCACATCTTACATCGTAATGTGTTATGTAAGCTTTAAAATATGGCAATATCGGTTGTGAAAACTTGGAAGCAGTGAAACATGTTGCTTTATTTCCAGGATCGCGATCTTACAAGGACACGGCAACCCGGAAGTAGTGAAAAATGTTGCTTTGCTTTATTTCCAGGATCGTGACCTTATGGACATGGCAACCCAGAAGTATTGAAAATTTTTGCTTTATTTCCAGGATCGCGACCTTATAAGGACACGGCAACCCTGAAGTAGTGAAAAATGTTTGCTTTATTTCCAGGATCGTGACCTTACAAGGATACGGGTACCCGGAAGCAGTGAAAAATGTTTGCTTTATTTCCAGGATCGTGACCTTATAAGGACATGGCAACCGGGAAGTAGTGAAAACTTTTGCTTTATTTCCAGGATCGTGACCTTATAAGGATACGGGTACCCGGAAGTAGTGAAAAATGTTTGCTTTATTTCCGGGATCGTGACCTTATAAGGACATGGCAACCCGGAAGTAATGAAAACTTTTGCTTTATTTCCAGGATCGCGACCTTATAAGGATACGGGTACCCGGAAGTAGTGAAAAATTTTGCTTTATTTGCGGGACCATGACCTTGTTTATTATCTTCCGGTATCTCTTAGGCATAAATCGCAAGAATGTTCAGCTGAATAAAGTAAGAAAATGCGCAGAAATTGAATGTTTTTGAAAAATGGGGGTGGCGGCGATTAATAATAACAATAGAGTACTTAAAGTTTTCTTGGCTAACCATAGAACTTTGTGCTATACCAATGTATTTCATGTAAACAATTTCAACTTCGTGTGCACAAAGTATTCCCATTTAAAACCTCAACTCCTGCAACTTGTACCAAGATATTTAAATATGTGGCTTTCAATATGAAGAAGTTGCACATTCCCAAATCCATTATATT
Source organism: Ophiothrix spiculata (assembly GCA_000969725.1). Taxonomy (NCBI): domain Eukaryota; kingdom Metazoa; phylum Echinodermata; class Ophiuroidea; order Amphilepidida; family Ophiotrichidae; genus Ophiothrix; species Ophiothrix spiculata. The sequence goes on along the minus strand of JXSR01S060313.1, from coordinate 41,115 downwards.
TAAACTTCGGATCACAACACTGAAGTTTGCCTTGTTGGGAATTTTCATCTGCTATCGCTGCAAACTTCTTCAGCCAAATGACCCATTTCCCGCGATGACTTGACCTTAGCCAATGACGTCAGACACGGGTCATATACATTGGGCAATGGTAACTTGTAGTGTTTCTTTAGAGTAGGTTGAAGTGCCCTAATGTAAACACGACTCCTTCACATCACGTTCAAGCCAATGTGGTTCTCTGTCCAAAATCCTCACTTCATCAATGTCAATAGAGTGTCCTGGTGAATCAATGTTGATATGTTGAGACACTTCTGAAGATGTTGAATTTGGCCGTCAATGTTCCAGAATCCTGGTCTTAATTAAGAGAACATTCAGTTTCAGATTCAGTCTTAGCAGATAAAAATTTCCAACTAGGTAAATTTCGCTTGTGATCCAAAGTTCAAATATAATGGATTTGTTAATTATCAACACAGATGAATTTTCATTCTAAAGTTGCACATTTACTAGGAAAATAATGAAGGCACAAAACGTCACCATCCTTTGTGACACTTTAGGTGGTGGCCTTTGCCATTGGCACAGTGGTCCAAATAAGAACCATTTCCTCTTTTAAATGTCTGGGTATTTTCTGTTCTCTTTGAGTTAATAGATGATAATATTTGTGAATTTATCGAGTTGCTATAAATGTCCGATGCTACTGTTTCAAATTAGGATCTTCAAGGAGTTTTGATTCAGGTGATCTTTGATCTTTGCCGATGTCAGTGTAATACACCCTCTGATATATAGGTCAGTCTTTCACCCTTGGTAGAACCTTTCATTTCAATAGATAAGGAGGACTTGGCTTAAAATTGGAATCATCATGGACATTTTGCAAAAGGTTGCCTTTAATCTTTGCCGATGTCAATATCCTACACCCTCTGATATTTAGGTCAATTTTTCACCCTTGGTAGAACCTTTCATCTCAATAGATAAGGAGGACTTGGCCTAAAATAGAAATCATCATGGAGATTTTGCAAAGGTAACCTTTAATCATTGCCGATGTCGGTGTCCTATACCCTCTGATATTTAGGTCAGCCTTTCACCCTTGATAGAACCTTTCATTTCTATAGATAAGGAGGACTTGGCCTAAAATAGGAATCATCATAGAAATTGTGCAAAGGTTGCCTTTAATCTTTGCCGATGTCAGTGTTCTACACCCTCTGATATTTAGGTCAGGCTTTCACCCTTGATAGACCCTTTCATCTCAATATTATTTATCAATTTGGATCTTCATGGAGTTTTGAAGGTGATCTTTGGTCTTTGCTGATGTCAGTGTTCTAGCTACACCCTTGATATTTAGGTCAGTTTTTCATCCGTGATAGAACCTTTCATCTCAATAGATGAGGACTTGGCCTAAAATAGGAATCATCATGGAGATTTTGCATAGGTTGCCTTTAATCGTTGCCGATGTTGGTGTCCTACACCCCTACACCCTCAGATATTTAGGTCAGTCTTTCACCTTTGATAGAACCTTTCATCTCAGTAGATAGATAAGGAGGACTTGGCCTACATTCTTCACTTGAAACTGATCAAAGAATTACCAGAACTAATACTTGTGTAATTCTATAAATTAGGCCACCTGAAATGTCACCTGTTGTCTCTACAAATATATACATTGGTGTTGTGTAACTGTAACTTTTGTTGGGTGTGAGTTACTAGGTGGAAAGTTGATAGGCGAGTTATGGTTAGGATGTAAGGCGAGTTATGGATAAGACATGGGATGAGTTAGGCAAAAAAAAAAAAATTGTTATGTTCAGCGACCGACCCTATTCAGAAATTTAAAAAAAATATTAGGGTCGGGAAAGGCTCAAAGCACCCAATTTTGCTCAGATTGGGTGTTTTTTGAGAAAATATTTTGAAAATAGTGGAAAATGCACCCAAATTTGGTACTTTGGGTGCTTTAAAAAAAAAATAAAAAAAAAAAAAAAAATTCCAACCGACCGACCCAATTTTTCAGAAATCCCACTTGAGGGCAACACAACAATTAATTTTTTTTGGCCTTAAGGATACTGGATAGGGTAGGAAGGAAGTTGTGTATGGATGGCATGTTGTTTGGAAAGGACATGTGGTGAGTTATGGACAGATCATACTTTGAGTTATGAATTGGATATGTGTAAGTCGAGTTATGGTAAGTTATACTTTATCAACTTTGGCCGAAATCACCCCCAAATTGCCCAACTTTCTTCCAGGTTCCTACAAAGTAACTCTTCTCCTGTCCTTAATATAAGTTTCCCATAACTCACTGACTTTTCACTCATTTTTCACTGCATGAGAATTAAAAATATCTGATCCTTTTTGGATTTGGCCTACTTTTTCTCAACAATATTTTTAAAAGTTTTTTGAAAAGTTTAGAAAAAAATTTGAAATTAGGTCATTTTTTTGGTTCCACCTGTTTGTATAATTACAGACAGAAGATTAGCGTCATTTGTACTGTGAAGATATTTATTCCTTATCTTGTCACGCAATTACAGTTTCAAAGCTCTTGTGGTGGTTGTTGCCTCAGTGATAACACCCAATTATTGTCAAACGTGCAATCTACAAAGGCCTTTGGTTTATTGATTTAGAGAACCAACAACTCTCCGTATCTCCTTATGCAGGAGTGTATACCATTGTTGATTTGTGATGAACCCACACTTGATATTCAAATTAGAGCATCACACATTATTTTTGTAGCAGCGTTCATTGAAGAACATTTGTGCAGTACAAAAGTCTCTGCATTGTTCACACGCGTCACAGGGCACTTCAAGTATGTGCAAAGCTTGATGCAAGGGACAGTTGAAAACAGCAGAGCAGTAAACATTCAAAAACTTGCATTTCATGTCAGAATCTAAGAAATACTTTTCTGATGGTAGAATTCTGTTAATTTAGAATCTAATCTTATACAAATAAGTTTTCATGAAGATGTTCATTGTTGAAATTAACATATTCAATCATGCTACAGAGTTTTTGAAATGTTACAGAGTTGTTTATCACAAATCAACAACTCTGCGTCCGATGTATTTTGTCATACTCGGGTGGCTAAAGCTGGCCTTGTGCGATGAAAGTACCC
>JXSR01S060313.1:20947-34780 GCA_000969725.1 Ophiothrix spiculata | reverse complement strand
TCACTTGTATTGCACTGAAATGCGAGTGATTTTTCGGACTTTTTTGTTGACAATTGTTGACAAAATCGTGCATACTAATGAGCTTGTACGTGATTGGTTGAAAAAATGGCCATGTGATCAATGTTCCGGAGATTTCCGAATGGATTTTGAAAAGGTCTATGGCCACATCTCAGCTGAATTACCAATCCATTGCCGGGATATGTATGTATATCACATACACCTTATTTGACCATTTATTGCACAAGCTTATTGGCAGAAATAAAGACCCTGGAGTTTGTGGGTGGAGGAGGGGTAGGCCCACCTATATTGGGGCTATCCACACAGAAGCATCAAATGTAGATGCATCTAGATGAATGTAGATTTCCAAAGTGCAGATTGTGTTCACACGGTCATGCGTCAATCTGACTTTACTCCAGGTGCGCGTATTGACACGCTGGGGTGTGCGTGTGCATAGCGCAACTGTACATGCGCAGTCACTTACGCACGTGCGAAGTCCAGTTTAATCTACATGCATCTAGATGTGCGAAGTAGAGATTGATTTGTGTGGAGAGCCTCATTATTTATTACGTCTTCAAAAAATGACCTTGTCAATATGTTTATATCACAATATGCCTACAGACAGCTGAGTCATTCCTTAGCAGGAATTCAGGAGTACTGTGACTAGCCATAGACGCTCTTGGACTAGCATGGCCCTTTTTTCCTCAGAGCATTTCCTATTTTATCACGCCCCGTGTCAGTCGGGAGTATTGGCAGTGTTGCCCAATATTGCCTAAGGTTGCACAAGGTTCTACAACATTGCGCAAGGTTGCCCAATGTTGCCTAAAGCTCAACAATGTTGCCCAAGGTTGCCCAAGGTTGCTGAAAGTTCCTCAAAGCTGCCGAAGGTGACGCAAGGTTCGAGAAAGGTCTGCTTCTTAACATATATTGTAACCTTATGTAACATTGCAAATGTTGTAAAACTTTATGTAACATTGGGCAACCTTAAGTAACCTTGCAATTCTGAGCAACTTTGTCAATCCTCCCGAGTGTCACAGGGCCTTTTATCTATAATAGGCTCATAGAATCTTCATCCAAATTCCAGTTTCACACGTAACACACATCTCATAAAATCATTAGTTGTACTGTCTTTTGTGTCAAGGATAGAGATCTTAGAATGGGAGGGATAGAGGGATAGATATTGTCATCATTTCCTATTTTATCTATAATAGGCTCATAGGATCTTCATCCAAATTCCAGTTTCACATGTAGTACACATCTCATAAAATCATTAGTTGTACTGTCTTTTGTGTCAAGGATAGAGATCTTAGAATGGGAGGGATGGAGGGATAGATATTGTCATTATTATTTACTATATAAATAATATTAAAGCAATACTATGATATTTTGATCATAAATGAATTGAGTAAAATCAGTTTAAAATTAAAAATATGACTTAGAGCATTTTCAAGTGTATTTCAAAGTCCCCCTTTTCTGGGTGAGTCATCACATATGGAACTTGCTTTTTATGTTTCAGTTTTCCAACAAGGAACTATCAGTTTCTTTTCAAAATGATTTCACTAGACATTCAGATATCCATACTATCCAACAAGACATCCAAGCGATTTCAACCATACAAGAAACCAGAAAGCGTTTGCCGATCATTCCATTCAAATTTGTTGCCCAATCTTATTGAATTCACTTCCGAAACCATTGAAATCTGCTAATTCAATTAGACACTTTCGAGCCCAATTAAAAAGAAATTTAAATCAAACTTACGTTTAAACACACATTTTTGAGCTGTTATTGCCGCCCGTCCCTGTCCTCTTTTGTTCTGAAGTCATATTTGTGTCTTGAACTTTATTTTTAGGGGTAGACAAATTACAGGCGTTATTGGTCCTCCTGTCTTCTTCTCCATAATAATGTGGTGGTTTTTTTGTATGTGTTAATTAGTTTTGTTGTTTTATGTTATTTTGCTGTATAGTTTTTATGGAAATAAAAATTGATCTTGAACTTAAACTTATAATATATTTTACCTATTTATTTCTCTTTATAGATTGATCAAGAGTTGGAAACTACTCCATGAACATCTCAACAAACAGTACACCAAGTTGCTTAGCAACCAGGACTCTACCATGACACAAGGAGGGAGGAGTAGAGGTAGCATGAGAAAGCAAAGACAGTTGCTATCACTACTGTGTGGGGTACAGAGAAAGCTGCATCACCTGGGATGGACCGTTCCATTGTCATTCAGTCAACTTTGGGTGGAGGAGATCAACAAAGGATTTCTCAAAGGTTTGTTAATATTTGTGTCATTTTTTGTTGATATGTGACCGTCCACTACAATTAAGCCGTAGCATTGACCTCTTTTTCAATTTTACGTATTGGAAAGAATATGCTGTAAGGCTAAAATTGTATTTCCTAGTTTAGTTAGTTTTGTTTTATTTGGCATTTCAACAAAACAGTACAAATATAAAAGACGAATAATAAAATACAATTATACAAAAACCCAAAGACATCAACATGTTGAAAGCCAGGATGGCCCATAAGACTGGCTACAAATGCAGACTTATTTTCAATGGGGTCCCAAGACAACAGAAAGATGGCAAAGGGATGCAAAAACAAAAGAGGGACAGAGGAAATAGGTCTTCATTCGTTCAATGTTGTCAGCATCCTCACTCGGAGCTACATTGGCCAAGTGTTTTTTAACTTAATTCTTGAATAGATCTTACCTTCTTTATAATCTAAATAATACTTACACCATTAATACAAAGGTTGCATCTACCTTGGGTCTAGATGGCGTTGTGTTTATGCCGTCATCCTGGACTGAAAGTCATCTACCATGAATACTCATGCCTTGGTCACAAAACAACCGGCGAATGACTGATGACCAGCCATGTTACTCAAGCAATCACCAATGTCATACTGACAGAGATGCCACTTTTCAGGTTTAAACCTGAAATCAGGTTTTTTAAAAGCTCAAACCATGATTTCAGTTTTTTTTATGATCTCAAATTTATATATTTTCGGTCCTTTTGGAGTATCTTTCAAGAATTGATGGCTTTTTCAGGTTTTTTTCAATGAAACCAGTGGCATCTCTGTACTGATGTCTTGGCCTTGTGGCTTCCTTCCAATCACCAGACATCGGTCGTAGCCGGTTGTTATATGACCAAGGCATGAGTATTCATGGTAGATGACTGTTTGCAAACTTCATGATAGTCGTGTATGATGTGTGGAATATGCGCTTGTCAGTTGTCCCCCCCCCCCCATGGCCCCTGCAGCTGGGTACCTAGGACCTAGCAGGGAACTTGGCAAAATTCATCCCTTAAAGCTGACAAATTCCCTGCCATATATGCAGGACAGGGCATCTTAAAGCGCTGTATCCCTGAACAGGTCATGAGGGGGCCCAATACCACAAGATATTTCCGCGTAGGGTTAAAAAGTCTTTAAGCTTGACTCAATTCCCAGTTCAGATGAACACATCAAGCCACCGCCATAACCCCATGTATGTCTCCAGCCAGCAGTGCGTATATTCCCCTCTCCCATCATGACCCCGGTACTCCAAGCCGGGGAAACATCTTACATGTGCATAAAGTTTGGTCTCTTTTCGTGATATGCTGGTAGCAGAGTTTTTTGTGGTTATCGCAACATCGCCGAGCAATCAACAATCCAGCTATGCGGCTTCCTTCCAATTACAAGGCATCGGTCATGGGCCAGTTGTTATGTGACAAGGCATAAGTGTTCCTGGTAGATGACTATGTATAATTGAGTGTTTCTTTTCAAATGTTTTGTGGTCAGGTTTTGATCATCATATAGTGGTAAAGCCTCATACTTGATGGTGTTTTTCCTTATTGAATTGGGCTATATAGGTCAGTATAAGCTGAGCAATTCACTTGATAATCCCACTTCTCATCTTGAGGTTTACAGTGTGGTTTTGTTTCATAGAATTGAGCAATAAGGCCAAAGAAAAAAAGAACTCTGAAGCAATCACCGATATTTCGGCCTTGTGACAATTACCAGACATCGGTTGGAGGCCAGTTGTTATATGACCAAGGCACAAGTGTTCCTATAGCAGATGACTGTGTTTTGAGTGTTTCTTTTCAAATGCTTTGTGGTCAAGTTTTTATCATAAGGCCAAAATTTTTTTTATTTGGTTGCCCTCCACCAACCGAACCCTATTTTTCCGCCCGACCCAAACTTTTTTTTATTGAAAAATATTTTTTTTCCTTAAAAATATGCAAAACTTAACCAAAAACTACAAAAACCATGTTATATTTTTGCCTTTTTCGCTATTCAACCCTCAAAATGTTTATAGGATGTCCCAAATCACTACAAGAGGTATTTAATTGTTTTGATTTGGATGTAACGGGGGAAGTTGTGAAGGCTGGAGCGGCCGATCGACCTAGCGGTCCGTGAAAGAGTATTGAAAAAAAAAAATTAAAAAAAAAAAAGACCGACCGACCCTCTCTGATAAAAGCTGTGGAGGGTAACCAAACCATTTTTTTTGCCTCATACTTGATGGTGTTTTTCCTTATTGAATTGGGCGATATAGGTCAGTATAAGCTGAGCAATTCACTTGATAATCTCACTTCTTGTCTTGAGGTTTACAGTGTGGTTTTGTTTCGCAGAATTGAGCAATAACATACAGGTTTGACAGGTTTATTATTGCAAACTTTTTGTCAGTCTCCTATGAAATAAGACGATGTTAGACATGCCTCTTCACCACCAAATTTCATCTGGTATTTATATGCGGTATCGCCCGTGTTATTTCAATACGTAGGAAGATGGTACCTCAAATAAACTTGAACTCTTTTGCTACGAATGGGGTTCACGCATGAACCCCAGCGGATTCAGAGTAACATAATAAAGTTGATCACTTTTGTTATTATTTGAGGAAATGTAAACATTTGATTTTTTGAAATATTTTACCTATTAATGGGCCAATAGAAAGACATGTAAATTGAATCCTAAATTTGCGTTTAGAAATCCTTAGTAGCTAAATTTAGTAGCTTTTAGTAAATCATGTCCTTTTCCGCCTGGTATGAAATGTGACTAAAGCTTGGTACCTTTTCTGCCATGTTGATTTATGAGCTCTTGCTTGTGGTTGTGGCAACAGCACCACATTTCAACAGCACCATATTTGTTTTCAAGTTCATAAACTTTATTTTTTTGTAATGAGAAACTTTAACCCATAAACGTAACTTCTTGGATGTAATGGTGGTGTTAATTACTTCTTGTGATTCCGAAAGTTGAAAGATACTCTAGGAATTTATGTATTAACAAATGAAGAATTTTGGTGGAAAATAGAGAAAATTAACCAAAACATAAGTTGTTAAATTTTACCTTGCCTTAACAGAATAGAACAGGTTAACTTGGAATGGAGCATCCTTTTTGGCATAAGAGTTTATAAAAGTGAAATTAATACTTGACAAATTAAAAATTTGGAGAGCTTGAGAAGAACAAACAAACAAACAAACTTGTAAACAAACAAACACATTTTTTTGCAAGTCTACAAAATGTTGCCTTTATTGTATAAAGTAAAGAGTGAAATAGCTACTACACCACTCCCCTCCGCCTGTGAATATGTTGGGAATGAAATGTCCTTTTCTGAGATTTTATAATTTTAGTGAAATTAAAATTGAGAATTAAAATTAAGAAAAGAAAAACCCTGAGAAGAATTAACAACTTTTGTCAAATCCATAACATTTTGCCCTTCTACACAGGAAATTGCAATGAGGACACCCCCTCTCTTTTAACATGGGAGGTCCTTTTGAGTGGGCTATAACAGTTTATAAAAGTTAAATCATCCTTGAGAAATTAGGATTTTAAAAAACTATAGAAAAATTAACACAACTATTTGTCAAGTTAAAAAAATAAACTTGTACAAAGGATAAGGCAAAATAACTGCACCTCCTATCTCCAAATTTTGGAATGAAACATCCTTTTGAGCATGCCATAAGGAGTTGGTATTTTTGTAGATACTCATTACAATAGAGCTGTTTTAGTTGGGAGTCCAGTGTCTAAATAAACCATTAATATTAAAATGAATTAATGAATTTAGTTGAAAATTTGCGCAACTACCGTTTAATTTGCAAGACACATTTGACAGGTGTGGTGCATGGTCAGTGATCGCTATCATCAAATCTTACAGGGCTAAAAAGGAAACCCACATTTAGAGAGAGGGGGTGTAGCTACCCCTCCCTTTCCTGTGTGCAAGGGTAACATTTTATGGATTTAACAAATGTTTTAGTCAATTCTTTTCCATTTTTACCAAATTTCTCAAGTATCAATTTTCTTTATGGACTGTTATAGCCCACTCAAAAGGGCTCTTTCTCTTCTGGGTAAAGTTTAAAACTTTTTGATACCCCGTTGTATTTTGATGGCTCCTAATTAAAACCAGAAATTATAGGGTGCGTTTACCCCAGAAAGAACCATAACCCTAACTCTCAAATGCTTAAAAACTATCTAAGTCAGAATATGTCATACAAAAATTTCCCGTTTCCCCTGGGATTTGAACCCTTGACCTCTCGCATCCCGTTCCAATGTCCAGCTATGGCAAGCCACTGAGTATGGCCTGCCATGGCAGCACTTTCGCTCCCATTCGTATCCCCGGTCTATGACGTATTTGGACTTAGGAGAATTTCTTGATTTTTCTTGTTGGATTTTGTTGGACTGTGACGCGTTAGGGTTAAAGAGGTACATTATGCTATTGCATTAATACAGTCGATGCTGCTTAATCGGGATCCTCTGTTAATAGGGACATTCCTCCTGATAAACGGGATAATTTTTGGCAAAATGCTTTAATTTGATGAAAATTTCCCTTTTATAAGTTATGATGACAAAGTTAACTTTATGCAAGTAAATTGCAAATACGGGACAAAAAATCTAAAACTACAATCCCAAATTCTGTTGAAAATCTCTGCAAAAATTTTAATCTATTCAAAAGGTCTCTAAAATTCTTTCTTTGTGTCTACTTTTTATCAGCTCATAAATTTAGTGTATATTTTAGTGTTTTTGTGCCCTAAAACATCTCACTTATGGTGATTTCTGTAGTTTGCTTAATCGGGACAACTGGTTAATCGGGATATTATTGCTACTCCCGAGGTGTCCCGATTAAGCGGCGTTAACTGTACTCCAATGTCAGCTTTGCATCAAGAGCCACTGTTTATTTTTGAGCTATTGGATACTTTAGACAAATTTTACAAGTACAGATATTGCTTGATTTACTTGGTTTAAATTTTAAGGGTTGAAATTTTATCTTGATGGACAAATATAGATTCATGAAATGGTGTTAACTCTAGTTGGCAATTTATCCATTGATCGCCTGCCAAAGTAGTAATAGGTGAGGGAGTTGTAGTTGCCAACTAGTTTATAAAATTTGGGTCTAGATTAAGGATCTATAGAATGTCATCAATATTTGATATAGGCCTACAATTTGTAGGCCTATATGTACCTACACATGTGAACTATAAAGCAGCTAAACATCAAATGAGAACTCAATATTTTGCCTCAAATTAGTAATCTATCAAATTTTGTTTCATAAACACAATATTCCACAATTACAAATAAATAAAACTTTATGGAAACATAGGAATGGGCTTAAGCTGATTGGAGGGCTCTGGAATATGAAGGGTCGGTATATAAATAAGGCTGATTTTATTTCATTTGATTTCATTTTGCAATCTCACCCCAATCTGGTGCACTAACAATTTCCCGCCTAAATATGCCGTTGGAAAGACCAGTTATGGCCAAACCTCTCAAGTAGATTCTTCAGATATCTAAGCAACATTTTATTTCAGTACATAACCACTTAAGTCAGAACAGATAATCCATTTAAATCGTTTAGAATCTTGTTTCATTTTTGGCAGACATAATTCGACGCGATGGAAGGAAATTAAACGGATGGTCTTAATCATGTTCTAGAATCAGTGCCAATATATGCCGACACATTTATCTGCTTGGTTGGATAAAACTCTTCTGTTTTATTACATGGGAAAAGGAAATACTAGATGCCTTATATTAGCACAGTTGAAAGCTTGTTTGGTCTTTATAGTGGAACTACATGGAGGCTGTGATATGGCAGAACCACGTAACTCAATTTTTTGATTTTTTGAGATAAAAACAGTTTTAGTATAAAGTTCCAGCTTATGAATTCATAACATTTCGGAGAGAGTAATTTCATCTCACGCTATCTTTTTAAAACAGTCGGTGACCCCATATTTTTTTTCTCGATTTGACATCCACTTGACATTCACAATTGACCAGCCAAATATTTTAATAAAAATTCTACAGGTAGCAAAATATGTGAAATATAAGCATTTTGTAGTATAGAAAAAACACACGTAAATTTTTTATCACTGAAGGGCCGTTGGCTCGGGAGCACTTGTAGCAACTCGTTATTTCGCACCATTTCCAGCGCTTACGGGGAAGATAATGCGTAAAAAATTAGTGCGCGCGTTGCGTTTTGCGTATTAGGCGCAAAACTGTTATTTCTAGCTTGGTTGGAAGCCCAAATGGCCAAAAATGTGTTTTTTGTGATTTTCTCAAAAAATGTAATTTTTGGTCAAAAATCAACATCACCATCATGTTCCTTATGAAAATTCCTTTCTTGAAATGTATACTTTTATTAACTTTAAGCACTTTGTTAAAAAGTTATGGTACAAAATAAACTTGCAAAAACGTAAAATTGCACAACATGCTTTCCCCTAACTAACGTAATATAGGTGAGACAAGAAATTAGATTATGGATGACAGCCTGCACTGCACTTATTACATTGCACAGGCTTGGCTATTCTTGACTTTAACAACACTTTTTTATGCCTCCGCGAGAGGCATTATGTTTTCTGGTTGTCCGTCCGTCCGTCCGTCCGTCCGGGCTCGTTTCTCAGAACTGGTGAGGCGTGGAACAATGCAAGTCGGTGGACTGGTGGTAAGGGTTGCTAGTAATTTTCTCTGAAAGTTTCGGCGCAAAATATGCAAATTTAGTCGGTTTTTAAGCAGAAAATATGTGTTTTTTTGTGATTTTAGGGACTTAGAAATAATTGGACAAGGAGCATTTGCTAAAATTCCACCCCTTCAAAATTTTAACCCCACCTTATTTTAATGGGCGCATAACATATGCGAAAATTGGCCCGATCGGCCATTTAATTAACGAATACAACGCGTTTTAAGATGGCGCTCTTGCATGTAATCCTTTATAATTTCGTAGATACAAAGGGCAATATCTCCTTAACGGAGCAGAATTTTATTTTATGCATATCTCCGAAACCGCATGCCCTACGTTAATGATATTTGATGCCTGGGTAGACCTAGAGCCAAACTCAATCCATCGACAATTTAAGCGCAAAATATGCTAATTAACTACCTAATTTGCATAATTTATGGATAAAATGGTTTAAATGGCATATTTTACAAACTGTCCACCTTACATTCATGAAATTTGGTGGGTAGGTGGAGATTGAGCTGCGCTTGTGCCAGGTGCAATTTGAGCGCAAAATATGCTAATTAAGTACCTAATTTGCATAATTTATGCATAAAATGTAGCTTAATTTATGCGTAAAATGCTTTAAATGTGATATTTTACAAACCGTGCACCCTACATTCATGAAATTTAATGGGTAGGTGCGGATAGAGCTGCGCTTATGCCAGCTGCAATTTGAGCGCAAAATATGCTAATTAAGTATCTAATTTGCATAATTTATGCATAAAATGTTGCTTATTTTTCAACTTTGTCCGATTTCAAAGGTTAAGATGTCAAATTGTTCGTCATGGACCAGCGATCAAAAGTGTTAATGGTGACCCCATCGTCCGACCTTTCCCTAGGGGTCAAAGGTCAAAAGAAAGGTCAAATATTCAACTTTGTCTGATTTCAAATATTAAGGTTTCAAAATGTTCGTCTTTGACCAGCGATCAAAAGTGTCAATGGTGACCCCATCGTCCGACCTTTCCCTGGAGGTCAAAGGTCAAATTTTCAACTTTGTCAGATTTCAAAGGTTAAGGTCTCAAAATGTTCGTCTTGGACCAGCGATCAAAAGTGTCAATGGAGACCCCATCGTCCGACCTTAAACTGGGGGTCAAAGGTAAAAAGAAAGGTCAGATTTTCAACTTTGTCCGATTTCAAAGGTTTGGGTCATAGTTCTAAAGAAAGGTCAAATTCTCAACTTCGTCCGATTACAAAGGTGGAATGCGGAGGCATCGTGATCGACACTCTGTGTCGAGAACCGCGCGGCCCGAGAACCGCGTATTCTAGTTAGTTCTGTTTTATAGTTATAATTGTGACTGATTAATCACAGTCTTTTTTTGAACACATTTTAAATATTAATAGGTAAGATTCACTGTGGGTAAGATTATAGATGACAGATTTAAAAAAAAAGTTTTGTGACGTTTAACCAGTCAAGATCAGGCCATTATCTCAAAATAACCAAAAGTGCACCCCTGTTGTCGAGTTAGAATAAGGTCCACAATAATGGCCAATCGAAAGCAATGTGGAAAATTATGACCATAATAATAGAAGTAATTGTAAACAATTTTTCCAGTGTGAACTGGGTCGATAATAAATAAGTATAAATTAAGAGCTGGGTCACAATAACTCATACGAACAGGTACAAGCAGTGTTTAGTCCGTTTAAAAGGACAATGTGCAAAGATGCTGAAGAAGATTCAATGATGCAGATCAAAGTACTGATGGTCATTTCAGATATCAGTGCACAAAGGCAGGAGATAAATAATGGCGCAACCATGTAGCAACTGGCACTGATATTTTGTTTCAATTAAGTATCTTCAGACTCGCAGTGCAGTTGAAGATCGTCTTCTGTGTTTTCTGTAGTTTATGGATGCCAACCAGGTCCTATCACCTCAACCAACCAAAATATTGTTTATAAGCTAAATATCACACAACTCTTTGTAACAGAACAAGGAAGGCTCTGGAGGATACTTTTCCGGATGATTCATCAAAGCAACAACCGAATAAGAAGAGTTTTTTTGAGATATCTGAACATAACCTCAACGAAGTCAATCAACCACTACCCGATATTTCACAGTCCACATTAAAAATCGTATTGTTTTCTTGTTATTTTATTTCCATAGTCGTTCATATCATAAACATTGAAAGAGACAACAGCCTTTGTAACCAGTATGCACATAAACTAAATAGCGCAGTTTGTCCGCCATTCAAATTGGGTGCCTCCACTCAAATGACTATTACTTTAGCAGGCTTTGTCTAATTTCAACACAATAAATTTTCTATGAAAGCTGATGAAATATGACATCTCATACAGGAATAATTTTGCAAAAGAATAAAGGGAACTGGTTATATAAAATCACTAATTACATTACAGTTTATTTTGACTCACCCTGTATACTCACTGAGCAGAGAACGGATCATATCATGCAGGGTTCGTACGGTCCTTGAGAGTCCTTGAAAATCCTTGAATTTGAAAACACCTTTTCAAGGCCTTGAAAGTCCTGGAAATTTGCACAGAGTCCTTGAAAGTCCTTGAAAATTGATAATTTATGGCTAACTGATCCCAAATTCAGCAAGTGGATTGATGTCGGCAGGAACAAGAGTTCAGCATACTGCAAATTATGCTGTGGTAAGTCCTTGAAAATCATGCTTTTGGACCTTGAAAGTCATTGAAAAGTCCTTGAATTTTAAAGGCTCCAAGGTGTACGAACCCTGGGATGTTGCGGACGATACCATCACCCTTTGGCTAGGTTGTGATGATCTGGACCTTAAGCTAGTTGTTCTAACTGGATGACCGCACAGGAGAGGTCAGACACAATCTGTCACACGTTTGGGACAGGACTATAAAGACTTAACCTCGCAAGATGACGTCATCGCATCATTCTGTGACGTCATCCAGCTACAACAACTAGCATCAAGGTCCAGATCATCACAACCTAGCTAAAGGGTGATGGTATCACCCGTAATGCCGTTTTTTTGCTCAGTGAGTATATTATTCTGGTTGTCTAGATTTAATTTATACTTATTTATTTATTAATTTTCCGACCAGTAGAATTGTCAACCGTAGTAGGGATTCGAACCACAAATCTCTCCCAGGTGGCTGTGAACTCAAGACAGGTCAGGCGTTATTTGGTGTAGAGATATGGTCTTATATGAGTGTGCAATGATATAATATTAATTTAAGTTTTGTGTGGTTTGGATGGTGTACAAAGAGTGAAATGCTTTCAAATGAATTAAACATCAGTTTGTATGTTGTATTCTAGATGATTATTTTTTTGTAACATTTTACAACCAATATTTAATGTCTAATTTTTGGTGGAGAATATGTGCTGCTTAATTATAGGGACCATTATTTTTGAACAGTGGCATAGCCAACCATTTTAATTTGGCGGGAGGTAGTCACTGCGCATGCATGTTCTTCAAGGGGTTAAGAGTCGATGTGCAGACATAAAAGGGTAATGTGTCCCATAGACTTTCAAAATTGACCAGCAAGCTTACTAAAGGTCAAGTAAGTGGGCAGACCAAGGAATTTTTATAGGGGAATCGGGATACGTCGCCATCTTGTGTCGCTCATGGAGCAGAGTTATTGATTTATTCAGAGTTTGGCCCGATATTCAGGTAGATCATGTAAATCTTCACTTGACGCATATACAGCGTGTACATTTTGTTTTACGCGCAAATTGTTTAGACTGCAGTTCAACACAGAACACACATTTTTATTTTTGAATGACCAGGGCTGGTGCCTTCCTGTAAACTCTGCAATGATTTAATCTACCATCTAAGCTACAAACAGCTGGCTAGGAAGTCTTATGTGTACATGTTAATCTTCAAGGGGTTTGTCATCGGTTTAAAGGGTCAACCTATAGCTAGTCCCGGGGACCTACAATCCTCGCAAAAAGTTGTTGGAACACTTTAGTGCACACAACTGCAAAACTAAATCAAAAAGTCAATTGAAGAGCTGTTAACATTAGGCTGCTTTTCCCTTCCCCCTTCCCCATCATTCAATGTTGCGACACCGAAATCACGCGGATTTCCAATGCCGCAACATTGAACGGGGGAGCGGGGGTACACTTACGCTTAAATAAACACGGGTGTTCCAAGACTTTTTGCGAGGATTGTAGTCAATTAGTTAGTTTTATCATCCTTAAGGACACACACAACTAAATAACAGCTTTTGGCCTAGAATGTATACAGAGCTATGCGGGAGCATGTGTTTTGTTGCCCTCTCAAAAGTAAAAGCTTCAAAAATGACAGGAACAATTTTTTTGGATAAAATGTATTTTTAATCATGTTCTGTGGTTCAAATGTAGTCAGGCTGGTTAAAGATTACTATAATTTTGCTGTTTTTATAAAATTTGAGAGCAGATTTTTAGTGTCTAGAGAAATTTTGTAGCGAGTTTGAGAAAATGAAATTTTGAGCATATCCTATGTTCGAGGCTACCTAGCAAAAATAATCAAGGGTACCCTATATATTTTTTTCACTTTGTGGGCTCATCTAGATCATAATCACAAAATAAATAAAACAAGAGTTGAAGCAACCAGTCGCTTTATAGCCAATATAACTGCCATGATCTGGCGGCTGTTTTGCGTAGGAATGAATAGGCGATCTATTTGGTGGTGTGTGTTCTTAACACACCCCAATCCGTAAATGACTCATGTTTAAGATCTTGACCATAGTATACAAATGCGTGAATTCACAAGCTCCTGAATATCTTCATAATCTCATCACTTTTAATAAGTCTGTTTATTCCACACGTTCATCTAGTGACATTACCCTCCTCGCAATACCCAGGACTAAAACATCTTCCGGTGATAAAGCTTTTCAAGTGGCTGGTCCACGACTTTGGAATTCATTACCTAAAACCATCAGGGAAAAGAAAACTCTTAGTGCTTTCA
>JXSR01S060313.1:8817-20692 GCA_000969725.1 Ophiothrix spiculata | reverse complement strand
GCTCCTCAAACAAGGTCTGATATCCTAGGTAAGGCAAAAAATATATAGGCCTGTTGTGTTGTCCTTTTCCAATAGGCTGTAAATCTTACAAATATTGAGGGTGTTTAAAAAAAAATTCTATTAAACATACCGTTTCTAGCACAGAAACTCACAATAAATGTGTTAAATTAACAAATCTTTGGTGCCATGTCAGTAATAACTGAAAAGTGATCTTGCTACGTTGTCAAATGCCTCTAATCAGGGATAGTGCATTGTTGTTGGAGATTTTAAAGGTCAAAATTTCATTCAGGAAAAGTAACCCCCCCCCCCCAAAAAAAAAAAAAAAAAAAAAAAAAAACGGACTGACCAACCCAACTTTAAAATTGTATCCCAAAAGGGCAACACATCATTTTTTGGGCCAAATGGAAGTTGACAATTAGTTCATGGATATTTCATAACATTGATTGCTATTTTAGTTAAACATTTGTTTACTTGTTTATTTATTTACCACATTTGCATGTCCTAGGGGCAAAGTTTATACACAATGAGACAATGGTGCAAATTAGTTTGACTACCTATCTAATTATACACTAAGACTAGCCCTAATCGTAACCGTAATCCTAACCCTAATTCTGACCCTAATCCTAACCCTAACCCTAACCTTTTTGGTGCAAATTAGATTGGGAGTCACGTCATTCATGTTCCTGAATGACATATTGAGTTTTTTTAAGCTGTCTGCGTTCTTTCATTACCTCCATTCTTTTGTTGTACCTTGCAAATTTTACTAGAAGTGGTCTTGTTTTTCCAACTTTGGGCTTCCCAAGACGGTGACTCCTGTCAATGTCAAGGGGAAAAAACCGACGAAGTCACGAAACGGTGCGAATAGCCACAATCACGGAAAAAAGTCGTTGGAACACTTCGAGTCTTTTCAGGTCCATTCATCCGTTTAAAACACTAGTAACAACAGTAAGAGATGGATAAAGTTGAAGTCAATAAAGCACTCTTCTCTTCCAACTATCCCTTTCCCAACCCCTGTTTCAATGTTGGATGTAAAGATGCTCCTTGTGTTCGGATCAACATTGAGTGGGGAACAGGGAAAGCGAGCGAAATCAATGACATGCACAGATAATTGTGCCAAGACTTTTTTCCCTGATTGCAGTTCCTATCCTAGGTGATGGTTGATGATTGATACCTGTTTGTTTGTTTGTTTGTTTGCATGTTTGTTTATCACCCAAGATGATAGTAGTCAACAATTAGTTCATGGGTATTTCTTAACATTGATTGCCATTTGATGGCAAGGTACAGGAACAATTAATTTTGGATTGACCTCCAATGATTTCCTATTACTCTGATAACCTCTACAGCTAGACCAGATACTCAATGTACTTTGAACACCTTGAACTACTTATCTTCATGATGTGTCTTCCACCACCAGTGTTGTGTCCATATCGCCACATGGCGTGATTTTCACCCACACCACCGGTGCACCATCAAACTGGTAAAAAAAGAGGTCTTCAATACAATGGTGCAAGTGCAAAAAAATTGGGATCTTAGGGGGAAATCACATCACACATCAGTTCGTCATGTGAGTGCAAGAAAGTCGTATCTGCAATGGCTGCCCTAAAGTTGTTTTTATTTTATACCTTGTCACAAGAATGTGAAAAATCCCTCAAAAATGTCCTGTCTTATGTCAGTGGTTCTTGAAATGGTTCTTCAGGTGACTCTTCAGGTGAAGAACCACTGACCCAAGATTGGAGATTAGTCAGTGTGCAATTCAAATTTATGACAAATGGCAGCTATTGCAGATATGACTTTCTTGTACTTACATGACGATTTGTGCTGATCAAATATTTGATGACAGATTTGTGCTGAGACTGAGTATAGTTTGACCTGATACACTCCCGCTCTAAAGTATTTCCGCACAATTAAAAACGTTCAAAAATCTAGTTTTTTATATTTAACGACCTAGATTCATCAAAGATTCATACTAGTATATCTAGGTAACTTATCTATTCAGTATGAATAAATCATTGTTACTTTTAATATCTGATCTTCCATTGCTATAAAAATGGGTGATTTCATGGACCATATACAAATACACCACAAGTACGAATTTCATTACTATGTACCTAATTAAGTTTTCATTACCTCATTATTACCTAGAAACGGATAGAATATTTTCAGGTTGTATAAAGTTTTAAAACAAATGTGTAGAAATGTATATAAACTCATTTTTTTTAATGTGCAGACAAAAGTAGTAATATGCATTGCATGCCATATATTAAAATGCAATGAATACAGTTCCGATGGGTGCCTCATCTACACCCATGGGAAGTTTTTGCTGAGCTAGGTAAACTTAAAGCTGCTAAATCTGCTGGCCCAGACCAAATCCCTCCCAGGCTGCTAAAAGAATTTGCGTATGAACTTAGTGTGCCCCTTACAGATATTTTAAATTGTTCCTTTTTGGAAGGCAGAGTCCCGGATCAGTGGAAAAAGGCTATAGTGGTTCCCATCCCAAAACAAATTCCGCCCACTATTGATAAACTTCGTCCAGTGTCCCTCACCTCTGTTTTTGCAAAAATTGCCGAGGGTTTTGTTACCGGGTGGGTCCTAGATGATGTTGAACACATGATTGATAAGCGGCAGTATGGAAATGTGAAAGGGACTTCAACAGCTTACTACTTAGTCAGCCTTATTCATTACCTTCACCAGGGGGCCGATAAAAGTCACAATATAGGAACGGTGGTCCTCACGGATTTTTCCAAAACATTTAGTTGACCACACTATCCTCATTGAGAAAATGATCCGCATGGGAATCCGGAGGTCCATCGTTCCTTGGATTTGTGACTTTCTCCACAACCGCCAGCAATGTGTGAGGTTTAACAATGTTCTTTCTGATTATGTGCCGCTGCACGGGGGTGTTCCTCAGGGTACAAAATTAGGCCCAATTGGCTTCCAAATACTCATTAACGAGGCTGCTGAAAATTCTACTTCAATCTGCTGGAAATATGTGGATGACTTGACATTTGCAGAGAATTCTACTTGTTCACATTATCCTTCAAGCTCTCTGCAGGCTGATCTCGATGAATTTACCAAATGGTCGAAGGATAATATGCTCAAGTTGAATCCCTCCAAGTGTCAAGCCCTCCAGTTTTATTTTGGTAAAAATCCCCTCCAGCCTAGCGACTTGAGAATCGGTCTCGAGCCACTGTCTTATGTCAATGAAGCAAAGGTTTTGGGAATTTATCTTGAAAACAACCTTAAATGGAACATACAAGTTGACAATATGTTGAAAAAAGCCAACAAAAGGTTGTTTATGTTGAGGACATTAAAGCGCTTTGGCTTTAGCAGTGACGAACTTCGTGTGGTGTACGGTGGCTATGTAAGACCGATTCTCGAGTACGCTGACGTTGTGTGGCACCCAAGTATCACTTCCAAACAATCTCGTGACATTGAATCCATCCAAAGAAGAGCATGTCACATTATCCTTGGTAATTCATATGAGTCTTACATTGAGGCGTTGGGTAGCTGCCAATTTGACTCCCTGTTTGAAAGGAGGGAGAACCATTGTCGTAGGTTTGCTGAAGAGCTCCCTAAAAATGAGCGGACTAAATCTCTTCTCCCTCCTTCCAGATTTGAGTGTCATGGTCGCTCCCTTCGTAATAGTGCCAATATTTCTCAAATGCGGGTTAGGACAAAGCGCTTCGAAAATAGTCCTATACCCTATTTTATCAAAATTTTAAACAAATGATTGTCATGTGTATATATATTTTTTACTCTTCTATATGTCCCCACTTGATACAGCTGGTACTGTATCTTTAATGACTTCTATGTGCAATTTCATGGGGTTTTTAAAACCTTTTTGTCTCTTAATTTGTATTTTGATGTTTAAATATATTCTGTGTGCAATATTTTAATGTGATGAATGTTTTTGTGATTTTATATTGTAAATTAGCATGTAATTTGGCCTGAGGGCCACGATTTGCTTTTTTGAATAAAACACCAATAATAATAATAATAATAGTTTATAGACTCTGTCAAAAAATGATGAAAATTGGATAAATGCCTTTTGGGATATGGCTGAATAAAGGTTTTGTGCGGAAATACTTAAGAGCGTCAGTGTATATGGACTATATAGTAGACCATGGTGCATTCAGAGTCCAGCAATTTCATCATTGCAACATCGATCCATTAACAGTCTTGAAATTTTAAAGCACACTTCTCTTAGCCAGTGTCAAGACTGTGAATCGAGCAATGTTGCAGTGATGAAATCGCTGGACTCAAACTCTTATGAGTAGATCAGGGCTGGAGTAGATACTTGGGTATATTTCTGAAACCTTGAGTTAAAATATAGCATATGTTTAAGGATTGGTTTTATGGTATGTCTCTGTGAACAAACTTCTTGATTTTTCATATTTATTCCTTTCAGGTTGTGAGTGGTATATCAATGGCTATGTGCAGGAAGCCATACAGACCTGGCACCTCACTAGTCTTCAAGCGTAGACCTATCAAACCATAAGCACCCCCACTCCGGAACAAACTTCTTCATTTTTGATATTTATTCCTTGCAGGTTGTGAGTTGTATATCAATGGCTATGTGCAGGAAGCCATACAGACCTGGCACCTCACCAGTCCTCAAGCACAGACCTATCAAACAATCAGCACCCCCACTCCGGAACAAACTTCTTATTTTTTTTACATTTATTCCTTTCAGGTTGTGAGTGGTATATCAATGGCTATGTGCAGGAAGCCATACAGACCTGGCACCTCACCAGTCCTCAAGCACAGACCTATCAAACAATCAGCACCCCCACTCCGGAACAAACTTCTTATTTTTTTTACATTTATTCCTTTCAGGTTGTGAGTGGTATATCAATGGCTATGTGCAGGAAGCCATACAGATCTGGCATCTCACCAGTCTTCAAGCACAGACCTATCAAACCATCAGCACCCCCACTCCAGAACAAACTTCTTCATTTTTGATATTTGTTCCTGGCAGGTTGTGAGTGGTATATCAATGGATATGTTGAGGAAGCCATACAAACATGGCACCTCACCAGTCTTCAAGCACATACCTATCAAATCATCAGCACCACCACTCTGGAACAAACTTCTTAATTTTTTTATTCATTTGTTCCTTTCAGGTTGTGAGTGGTATATCAATGGCTATGTACAGGAAGCCATACAAACCTGGCACCTCACCAGTCTTCAAGCACAGACCTATCAAACCATCAGCACACCAAACTCAACATCATCCACCTCATCACTCGAATCGCTAACAGAAAAGCGCTACCATCAACAGCAAATCTCAGGTACACCACTCCTTACAGCATCGCTTGTCGCAATCTTGTACACACATTTGGAGAATTATGACTTGTTGGCTGCTTTGAAACTTGCGGATAAACTTATCCATTGCTACCAAGGGGACAGCAAGGTCAAAGGTCATCGGACAAAGAAAGGGACACCGACCAAGCTTGCGAGGACTAGCGTGTCATTTTTGGACACGATTAGGAAAGGCGGAAAGGTTTGTTGTGGTTTTGATTTTTCTCATAAATTCAATTCGGTATAATTTTGAATATGACAAGACTGTGGTTGTTTGTGAAGAAGATTGTCAGAAGATCTGTGATATTTGACAAAGGTCCTTTAAGCATTCTGCACACCTAAGGACCTTTGTAAGAAAATATGTGATCTTTGACAAAGGTCCTTGAAGCATTTTGCACACCTGACTACCTTTGTAAGAAGATCCTTGAAGCATTTTGCACACCTGAGGACCTTTGTCAGAAGATATGTGATCTTTGACAAAGGTCCTTGAGGCATTTTGAAATTTGCAAAGGTCCTTGAAGCATTTTGCACACCTGACGACCTTTGTAAGAAGATCCTTGAAGCATTTTGCACACCTGAGGACCTTTGTCAGAAGATATGTGATCTTTGACAAAGGTCCTCGAGGCATTTTGCACACCTGAGGACCTTTGTCAGAAGATCTGTGATCTTTGACAAAAGTCCTTGAAGCATTTAGCACAACTCAGGACCATCTTCTGATATTTGACAAAGGTCCTAGAAGCATTTTGCACACCTGAGGACCTTTATTAGAAGATCAGTGATCTTTGATAAAGGTCCTAGAAACATTTTGCACACCTGACGACCTTTGTCAGAAGATATGTGATCTTTGACAAAGGTCCTTCGTCTGAAGATCCTTGAACTGTGACAAAGGTCCTGGAAGCATTCTGCATACCTGAGGATCTTATTAGAAAATCAGTGATCTTTGACAAAGGTCCTTGAAGCATTTTGCACACCTGACGACCTTTGTAAGAAGATCCATGATCTTTGACAAAGGTCCATGAAGTTGCTAATGTTGATACTATCAGAAAGGTCCTTAAGCATTTTGCAGATCTGATAACCTTTGTCAGAAGATTTTTGATCTTTGACAAAGGTCCCATGAAGCCCTTTGCACACTTGGGGACCAATCATATTCCTGGCTAATAATTTTCACCACAAACAGTGACTAAAGATTTGCTTTGTAAATGGATAACAGGATGACATTTTCAACATTATTTGATAGTATCAACATTATCAACTGACCAACACCATTATGGTTAGCCTTTCACCCAGGTACTCAAATTTGGTTTGGGTAGGGATGTGCCTGTTGGAAAGCCACCCATCCAAATACCAATTTTTAAGAAAAAATGACCCATCCATATACCAAATTTTCTTAATTTTTTGCCAATTTAATCAAAAATCTCACTTTGCAGCGTTTGGCGGAAATTTCCGAAAATGTTGAAGAGATAACCCATCAAAATATCACATTTTGCAAAGAAATAGGGCCGATTGGAATACTGGAAAGCCTAATTTTGATACCTGAATTCGTGGCACGTTCCCATCACCCCTTTTGTACTAAGTAGCCCCCCCCCCGGGCCTTTCATTGGTGGGTTATGACATTTCATAGCACTTGTTTTATCTGTCTGTGATGTTTTATCACTCAAGCTGTTTGTCATTAATTCCATGGATTTGTCATTACCTCTGATAAAGATCATTTTAAAACATATTCTTGTTATTGCTTTGCTATGAGACATATAGCAGGTTTTTCTCTGATCGTGTGATTAGCATTTACAATCTCTTAAAAAAGACTTCAACAAATTCTGAAACAAAACAACAACAACAAATTCATTTAAAAAAAACTATAGGCTAAACAAAAATTTATTGGACAATGTAAGGGACATAATCAATTTAGACCCAAACAGCTAGCCCAAGCCAATAAAGGACGAGCAAAACTTTATGACCCGAGCCAAGTTAATACCCAGGTCGAGCAACCATTATAATTTGGATTGTTTGGTATGCATTGATATTATTGAGCATTATATTAGTTGATTTTTTACCACAGATGAGCGAAATGCAAAGATAGGACGATCAACTACTTGGTTTCATGGCTCAGGCGGCCTGAGCGATTGCTCGTCTCTATACTGATTATGCCCCTAAAGAAAAATACAAGTTGTGTGTTCTATTAAAAAGCAATGGGGCCCTGCATTCTAAATTTTTCTTTCTTCAGTTTTCAGGGCAAACATTCAACTCACAGAAACCTGTAACTGGCAAGTTTTATGTTTCTGTAAAATAAAAACGAAAGTAGATACTAACTTGAAACTTTCCATATATTCATCAATTGAGTTGATCTACATAGCACATAAAACCCAACTACATAGCCTTTCTTCTTCTAACCTCATGCCACAAACTTTTCAAACACCCCTAGTGTGAATCCAGAGCTATATTTAACCAGGGTCTTCTCACTTTATCTATATTTCAAAATGAGTCAAAGAGATAACAAAGTTAATAACCTCAAAATGTTTGACACTGTAAGACAACTGGCTAGGTAAGGATCATGAGGAGATTAAAACCTTATTTTGAATTGCGCACCACATATGCGAAAATCGGCCCAATCGGCCGTTTAATTAACGAATACGTTTTAAGATGGGTCTCTTACATGTAATCATATGGAATCTGGAAAGAGAAAAATGGCCATATCTCTTAAACGAAGCATTATTTTTTTTAAAACATTTCTAGGGACTTAACAAAATCAAATTTTTTTGGGCGGTAAATGTTATTAGGTTTATGTTTCTCTTATACCAGCGATCAAAGGTGTCAATGGTGGCGCTGTCATTTAACTCTTCCTTGGGGGTCAAAGGTCAACAGAAAGGATATAGGGAGGTCAAATTTGTTAAGTTATTTTGTTTCTTCAGTTTTCAGGGCAAACAATCAACTCACAGAAACCTGTAACAGGCAAGTTTTATGTTTCTGTAAAATAAAAACGAAAGTCTATACTTACTTGAAACTTTACAAATATTTATCAATTGAGTTGATCTACATAGCACATAAAACCCAACCAACTACATAGCCTGTGTCCTTCTAACCTCAGGCCACGAACTTTTTGAACACCCCTAGTGTGAATCCAGAGCTATATTTAACCAGGGTTTTCTCACTTTATCTATATTGCAAAATGAGTCAATGAGATGGCAAAGTTAATAACCTATAGCCTGTGTCCTTCTACCTCAGGCTCCAAACTTTTTGAACATCCATAGCATGAATCCAGAGCTATATTTAACCAGAGTCTTCTCACTTTATCTATATTTCAAAATGAGTCAATGAGATGGCAAAGTTAATAACCTCAAAGTGTTTGACACCGTAAGACAACTGGCTAGCTAGGATCATGAGGAGATTAAAATCTTAGCCTTAGCCTTTACATGTGTTTATTAATAGAATTAATTTGTGCGTTTAGTACATATTGTGTAAATTGGGGAATTATTCGTTATAATGCATTGCTGCGCTACCCATTTTACTAAAGAAATTAAGAAGGAAAAAGTTGACATTTTTACAGACTATTTTTTTACAAGCATTTGGCCAAAATTAACAGCTACCTGTATAAACAGTTGATTTTATAAGTTTTTTTTCTAGACACAAAAAAGTTGCTCCATTGCGTCAAATATTGATCCTTCTGACCCATAAAAGAGAGCTTCTTTTTTTGTTGACTAAGCAAACATTTTTACTCTTACACTCCCGCTTACAAGTATTTCCGCATAATTACAAACGTAACTTATGTATTCAATATGAATAAATCGATGTTATTGTTAATATTTATTTTTTCCATTGCCATGGGCCATACAAATACACCATGATTACAAATCTCATTAATTTGCAACTTATCAATTTTTCATAACCTTATTATTACCTTGTAACCGGATAGAATATTTTCAGTTTTTAAGCAAATGTGCATAAATGTATAATATACAAACTCAATTTTTTATGTGCAGATGAAAGTAGTAATGTGCATTACACGCCATATTTTTCAAATGCAATGAATGCAATTCCGGATTAGTTAGTTTGATACAATATAGACTCTGTCAAAAATTGATGAAAATCGGATAAACGCCTTTTGAGATTTGGCTCAATTTAAAGTGTTTGTGCAGATATACTTTCGAGCTGGAATATATAGTAATGGAAATTTACTTTTATATTAGTAGAAATATATTGCATTATCCATAACTGGATTCAAAGCTATTTCTATCCTGAAATTTCTTACTTTGTCTTATTTTTTGATGACTCAACCCGAGTCAAAAGATCGACAATGTTAATATAATAACCTGAAAGTTTTTGACAGTCTGATCCAACTGGTTAGGAAGGATCTTACTGGGGGTTAAAACCTTATATACAACCTTCATGGGTATTTATTAATAGCATTTAGCACTAAATAAATGGAATGGTAGCTTTTATTCATAATCACTTGATAATGTTTCGAGTCTCATGATTCTAAAATTAAGTCTTAAGAATTATTGAGATCAAACAATCAAAACAAACAATGATATCAAAACATAGAAAATAAAAAAAAATCGTTTGAAAAACTCGAGATGTGTGGTACGCGGGACACTTAATGTGTGGTATGTGTAGCTGTAACATGCATGCCATAGGTACAATAACCCCACCCTCCATGAGCAACAATCCAAGATGGCAGCTATACCATAGGATTAACACGACGGTCAAATCAAAATGGCCGCGAGTCAAGATTCCCCTATAAAATTTCCTTGGTTAGCATCCACCTTTATCAAGCAATCTGAATCTATATTTAACAAGTACAAAGGGGATATAAAAAAGTACTTTTAACGGATCATTGATATATATCAATACTGTCATATGATATAACTCCAGATGTTGGATATGCGACGATGTCACGCCAGGGCAATATTGTCTAAAAATGCCCGGCAATGATGTCAAATATGAAATATACCAATTATTTTGGATGATCTAAGGTGGCATCACCAAATCAAATGTCAAAAATGTTGGTATATGTTGCCACAATAAATGTGATGACTCACCCTGAAAAGGGGGACTTTGTGACAGAACACTTTTCGAGATACTGGTGAAAATAGGCAGCAAAAAATATAGAATATAATAAGGATTTCCAGCTGATTTTCTGTTGTAAAATTTGATTGCCTCGATCAATTTCTACAAGTAAGATGTCATTTTAAAGCTAAGAAAATGCTATAACAGATGAAATAATAAAATCCAAATTCATATTATCTGCAAAGTCCCCCCTTTCAGGGTGAGCCATCACATAATAATAAATAATAATTATATTAGATTTTTAAAGTCAGGGTGCCTCATTACAAGTTTTTGGTCTTTCCATTCATGATAAGAGGTAAAAGGATTATTGATTACTACTACACTCTTAAAAGGAAAGGATCAAATTGATCCCATAAAGTATCAAATATGAGCTTACCCTTTTTGGGATCAATTTTGATCCAAAATTTTCCTCAAATTTGATCCTTTTCGGATCAAATACACTCCTTTTTGATCCAAAAAGGATCAAATTTGAGGAGAATTTGGATCAAAATTGATCCCAAAAAGGGTAAGCTCATATTTGATACTTTATGGGATCAAATTTGATCCTTTCTTTTTAAGAGTGTAGTATACTGCAAACACATTTTTCCTGAATTGTTCCTTCGCTGATTATAGATTATATCATGGTTATAAAATTACATTACCTTAACGAACCATGGTTTGACCATTTAAACGTCCATCTTATTGTGCATTTACATTGTTATGATGATGAAATAGTTAAAGAAAAAGAAAAGCACACATAACACATCAAAATTTTCATTGGGCCTATTGAATTACGTTACATTGATCCACACATCAGAATTCTTTAAATTTTCAAATCCTCTGACCACATAAAACTGTTTCATGCTCATTACACTGTTAACAGATTTTGGCGATGATATACCAATGGTCTTTGCTGTACAAATAATCAAATTAATTGCCAACAGTAAATTCATAGTCCTACAAAATATTCTTCAGATCAACTGCAATGAATGTAGGTATTGCACTTATTGCTTAGAGGATCCTTGTCCTGATCAAATCAAAAATATGCCCTACCTGTGTCATTATGCAAGAGGTGCCCTGACTTTAAAAAATTACTATAGGTCTATATGCTTTAATACTTTACTTGTAAACTTGCTAATTTCAAGTCAGATGACTGCTGTCATCTAAAGTTCATTGTAGATGGCCATCAGTTCATGCTCTCAGTCGCTGTCAAATATCAATGTTTAATTCCAAGACCTTCCTCTCTGCACCAGGAATTTCCTCTCTGCCATTTATTTTGATATCTCAGGTCACTTTGGCCTTACTACAAGGCTTTTTATAATCGAGTTTGAGTTTTTTCTGGACTTGTTTTTCGTACGGTCTTAAGGGGCGCACCATTAGATTTCCAGGGGGGGGCATGGAAGTTTTTTTGAAAAAAAAAACTTCGCCGCCTAAGGCATCGAAAAAAAAAATCTTGACCCAAAGATGAATAAGAAAAAAAAAACTTTACCCAACTACTTCAAAGTAAAGAAAAACATAAAAAATACAATAAAAA
>JXSR01S060302.1:103345-132630 GCA_000969725.1 Ophiothrix spiculata | reverse complement strand
TTTATTTCAGAAATAACAATAGTATGGAAATATTGCACACACAAAATTACCCCGTATATACTTACCACTAGAGCATTATTTCTCAAGTAAAATGAAATGTAATTTTATCAAACCACAAACCATTTATACACAAACGAAAAATTGATATTGCAATTTTTTTTTTGAAAAAATAAGCCTTATATGACAATCAAAAGTAAAATTTAAAAGAAATCAACAACCATACGCGCTAAACGCTGTTCACGCAAACCAGAACGCAGTACATTATATTCTTGCCTTCTGATTGGCTAGGTTGCACGTGGAGTGTATGAAATTGCATCATTATAGACTTGAAAACTTGTAAGAAATTCTGATATTAGTATTTCTCTGGAATAATTTATGCTGCCATCGCTGTTGTTATCATTGGTAGTATACCGTATATCATTTGCATTTCCTTCATAAGCATTGGTCCTATAATCTGGAAATGTCTGAACAATATTGGATTTTTTGAGCTACGTAAATTTTTGCGATTATGAAAGAAAGGGCTTTTTTGAAGAAAACTGTGGATGCCATTTTGAAGATGTTTCTAAAACAAATTCAATAGTCAATACAATATTGCCAAAACTTGTGATAGTCCGCAGAGTGTAAGAATGCAAAATTTAGGAGTAAGCATGACATTCAAGCATTTTGGTGTTGAAAAGGACTGTCCCCTTGAAGTTTGATGTAATATGAATTTCTTGGAAACAATGTTCTATGCTTGCCTTTTTAAATAAATTCATAGAAACGTTAATATTTTTTAGAGTATGTAAGATACAAATAGGTGGATAAACATATATTGCATATAACTATGAACTGTTCGTTTACATTATTACATCGGATGTATGGTCTTTTAATTACATAACACTGTATATAACCGCATGGTGAAAATGCATCAGATTACGCATTAAAAATGTAGTTTGAATAACGTCATTTAATGTATTCAGTAAGAATAACACCTTCACTTATGAAAACAACTGTTACCAATAAAAGTAATATAAATAGATATACTCAAACAGATTAGATTCAAAAATCGTTATGAATAAATTCTCTAAAATCCCGAGACTTATTTGAAAGTGAAAGAAACTCTTGAAAATGACACATTTTCTTTTTGAGATTTTAATAATACATACACCGAAATGACTTATTTGAAATAAATCCTGTCGCGATTAAAATAAATCGACAATTGGGTTAGTAGCAGTTAATAAGCACACGAGAGATTTACGTCTTAATCTAAAGAAATCCTTTCAAATCCAAACAAATTGGTCACTTTTAACAAGTGTCGTTTTAAGTCTCTTGATTTGAGAGAGAAAAATATCTGGGCATTCTTCTACATTGCCTGACTTTTAAATCAAAATAAACCATCGGTCCGTGAATAATATCTGACCTGTTTCACGTGAACCAAGTAGTTTTATTTACGAACCAATCAAAGCTTAAATCTTTAATCTGCTAATCATGAAGAAGATGTGTGCACAATATCCTGTGCCTGCTTGTTTAGATATTTAGTAAAATCAAAAACACACAAGTAGTTTTGTAAAACATATCTTCATATTGTAAGTATTACAATTTCTATTGAACAGAGCAAAGAAAACATTTTCGAACAGTCTAAATTTAGAAGTTGAATCGCTAGAAATCAATTATTAACACAACGTACACGGGAAAAGGTTTAAGTGGCGTATACTTTCAATATAATTTGAAAAGTCATAAATTTTACATATTTCATCAATAATGTCGGGAAGTAAAATTGCTAAACAAATCTTATTAAAATGTCACCCAATTTTTTCTTTAAATTCATTAGATGGTTTGAGTCTCGAATTTTCAGATAATTTAGGAGTATAATATATAAGGGCAAGTTCAGTGTATTTGAGATAAGTGCAGGTTCAGTATTTTGTTTCGCAGTCAAAACATTTTTTTAAAGGTGATATAAAAAACATTCGCCCAATTCTTAACCAAACATTCCTCGTGTTTTATTGCGGTAGTTTCAACTATTTTGAAAGTAAGCAACATGCATAATGAGGGGGATAGGTTTCAATACTATGACTCAGAGGATCGATATCTGCAGAAATAATTGTTTTATGTAGGCTACGTTAAACAGTTCTCGTTTGTAATGCTTTTCGTTTATCCAAAAGTAAACAGTCCCATAAGCCATAGAATAATTCCGAGATTTCAATTCAGAAATTTTATTTTTTTAAATGATATACTGAAGTATTATTCGAAATGAGCGTTGACGATATAGTGCATTGATAACGCGTTCGCATATTTATATATATATTAGTCTTGCTCTTAGTGTGAATTAAATGTTTTCTTCTACTGATTATATGCAATAGTCATGTGTCCTATTTTGTATCGATAATATCGCTTTCTGATTTGAAGACAAATACATTATGTGAGACATTATATTTTTGATAAAGATAACTTACAAGTTGCTAAGCAGTGTTCGTGTAGTTTTTTTTTAATTCGTTGTTTCAACACAGTAAACTAATAAACATTGACAGTTAACGAACAGCACCTTTCTTAACATGAAAGGATTTCAGTGCTTTTTTGTCTGAAGCAAACACAATCGAAAACATTTACTTTATACATATAATATACATTTTTACTTTTACATATTTTCCTCGATACCTTAAGGAATATGAGAAATACGCAACACATACCCGTAGGAAAGATACGGTTTCCTCTTACTCGATTTGATCAACCAATATGTATTGCCATGCTGAACATTTAGAAAAGGAGATCCAACAGTTGCTGTAAGGCAAAACTCTCGATTGAATTTCAGTGAAACTTTCCTGAGCAGAAACATCTTGTTGATGTTATGTTAAATTAAAACAAACCATTTAGTCTGCTCTGATCACTGCATTTATTTACAGTAGGATGATTGTGTTTTTCTTTTCTTAATCAGTCTCTTACGGTATATAATCCTAGTGCATTTGAGCGATATGCAGTAGGAGATTGATTTGATACTGTTCTTTTACCTTCAACTGAAACCTTCTGAAATTTTACGTTCACGTTTTATCAATCTTTCTTTATCAATAAGCATGCAAACAACAAAATATTTGCAACGTCATTATCAATCTTCTTAAGAGGTCACGACATACCGGTACATTGTACACATATCTTTACTTCTACTGACTCTACGCATCACTTAAAAATTTAATTTGCTACTATACAAATAATTAATTTCAACGCTTATATTTCTGTTACAGATAATTTACCAACTTTATAGTCTTTAATTTCGAAAAGGCGTTGTTTATTCATTCTCCTTTGGATTCGTTATTTGTGATTCGTTCAGTGTATGTGATTTGTGATTTAAACTAAGAAGAAAAACCTATAGAAATATTGATTTAAATAAAGGAAACATTATTTCATAACAGTGTATGGATTTAATTAGCAAAACAACTTACTGTTTTAACTATTCTATTGTTTAAGTACTCCATCCCTTACTTGGATTATCAATCGACCGATTATTCATGATGATCAATCGTAAGATTAATGTGCACGAAGCATTCTTGAATCCACGTCATCCATAATATGTGAATCTGCTGACATTATTCTTTAAATGAAAGGGATTATTTAACTGCTTTTACAGAAAAAAAATGGAGTGGATGTTATGGGTTTTTTCTCTGGGAGCCATCTTTGGACAGTGCAAAGAGATGTGACGGTAGCACGTATGATAGTTAATAGGCATTGCTGTTTTTTTTATCCTTAACTGACTTTAATTTACTTTAGGCGGTTATTCAAAATTAAAACAAATTTTAACTGTTATATTATTATTGCACGTTTAAGAGAAAATAGGACATTCCATATGACCCAAATCAAATTGCTGTTCTATATATTGGTTTACATGACTCAAACGTATTTCACATTATAATCACATAATATAACTTATACGAACTGTAAGCAAGAACATTCTAGATATAAATATTGTTAATGCAATTTGAAATGTTCCATCTTATCAGTTGCTTTAAGTATGCAAACACGCGATACTTGCTGTAGAATACATTTGAAATGGATACACTTAAATTCTCTCAAGTTGTTTCAAAATGGAAATAAGTACAAATTCAATATTTTCTATACTGACGGTTTCGTTTTAACCAATAATAATAACATAGCCAAAAACAAAGAAGTAAAAGCTTGTAAGTGAAAAGGAGCAAGATATTTGATTTATATAACGACCCCAGCTGGACATGAAGTTATCACGGCAATGTTAAAGTGTTTGCAGGGAGCACAAGCTCATATTCCAAGAAATTGCGGGAGGCGATTCACATCAAGAAGAGCTTAACCGCATCATATATAGGGACTGGTACACCCTAAGAAATTTCCCGTAAATTTTACGGTAAAATCACTGGCAATTCGGTTGCCAACACTTTACCGTAAAATTTACAACTTTGCCGTAAATTATTATACGGTATTTTACTGTATTTTTACATGTGTCTGTTTATTTTACTGTATTTTACCGTTAAATCATATTTTTTTATGGACCTTTCCTACCTGTTTCAAAGCATAGGTGGATTTTGACACCAGTTTTCAACTTAAAATCGGATGATATTTAGTGTCAACATAAGCATCCCTAGCCATTCTCAAGAACAAGGCATGTTTGCAGATTGCCACACCAAGGGAAAATGTGCAGCTTTAGTACAATAACTACAGATATACATGTATTTCATATTTAGTATATATTTTATGTGGTGTCAAATTGTCTTTTTTGCTATTAATTTACGGAACTTCCCCGTTTTTTCCACATATTTACGGTAAAATCCCGTAAAAAGACGTCAAATTTACATTTTGTCCGTAAATATTTTCTTACGGGAATTCACCGTTAAAAATACTGGTTTTCTACCGTAAAAATACGGTCATTTTTTAGAGTGTACCATTAACTTCAAAATATTAATGATTTCCTTTTATCAACATCAAGAAGGACGCCACCAAAGAACAGGAAATCAGATGTCAGACACCACTCAGAGTGGACAGAGAAGGGTTTCTCTGAAAATTTCGACCGAAAAATCGTGAGTGCTGATGAATAATTTTAAATAATTTTCATATCACGGCATTATATGTGTGACTTCTTCCATTTTTTAATGAAAAAATATATATAACAACGCCGTTTAAGCAACATTTAGTACAAATTGTTCACTATCAAAGTTTGATACAAAACATTAAATGGTATAAGTAATATTCTTACGCAAATCTAAAAGGGCTTGGACCTTTGGTGATTTTTAACGATTTTTTAACGACACTATCAAAAAAACAAATATTTTTGTAAGCATAATATTATTCAGGAATTCATTGAATCACACAAATATAATCTATAAACTGAATTTAGCGTTGCCATTAATCCAAGTTCATCTGTAAAAAATAAGGTAATGCTGCATGTACACGTAATTAACATTGCAAGAAATACTGATGTTAGGGTTGAAAGTAAAATGGTATATATTTTGTTAAGATTAGATTATGTTGATACCTTGCACTGTCACCTTAAACAAATAATCTGTAAAAAACACGGTATATTTATCAGGAAAAATCAGTAAAATACGATATTTTAACTTGCAATTGTGATTCATTAAAATTACCAGTTTTATACTGCATTTTTACGGTTTGATGCAAGTACATATTTGCATGGTAGCTATTAAAATAATACATTACTTGTGGCAAATCACAAGACGATTTACCAATAACCCTTACACCACTGGTTCTTACAGTATTCACACAAGAAATACAGTTTAATGCAACCTTTCTTTTAATTTACGATGGATTTCTTACAGTGTACAGTTTACCAAATACCTAAATGTAATGCAGTCAACACCAATAAACACTAGACAGTCAGCTCAATGCTCCCGGTGTATTACTTTCCTCAACGCAAAGGGATTTCCTGATGCTGGAACAAATGCAAACGACTGCATTCCGTTAGAATAAAGCATTCGCAAATATTTCTTTCACGATACTAAAGCAGTCTTTGTGGATACATGATACAACAGCCAAAAGGGAAGCTACGGTTTTTCTTGCTCGATTTGATCATCAAATATTTATTTCCCTGTTGACAATTTAGAAAAGGAGATTGAATGGCTTCTAGTAGGCAAAACTAAAATTGAATAGACTGATTGATTTTCATTGAAAGTTTCCCACCTTGTAATATCCTATTACCTTTTAGTTACATTTTAACCATTGATTTTTATTGTTGCATTATATTACACGTGTAAAGAGCGTATCTATACCTGTCAATGTCCGTACACATTCCCTAAGATTGTTGCTGGATTTGATTTTTCCTGTTGTTTATAATCTAATGCCTATTCTTATTGTAATTTTGTATACAAAATACAACTATCTAAACCAAGGTAGTAAATGTGAATATACTAACTTTTAACCTTTTATTATGTCTTTCATGAAGGGAACCTTGAATCTTTTGCATCCCACCCAAAAAGATATTTCAAAGAAAGAATCTTCTGGTATAGCTTTTAGATTTGGTTTCAAGTAATTACCAATTAATTCAACACATAAAATGTAATTGTAAATTTATGTATTCCAGATTGATAGCCAGGGTTTATTCCGAGCGAGACGGCACAATATCATCCTTACTGCACTTTTTGCCTACTTTCACATACACACACTAGTCTTAAGAATTTCAACATGCAACATCGTCGACTGTGATTTTGGCGCAATGTTTAAATGGCGTTTTCAAAACGTTGGTGTGAAAAAATTGTTATGGAAGTTATAATGATAGCTTTATGAATTTGCTTCCATGTTTCTTTTCTTTAATTATTTTGAATAATATACACTTATTTCAATAATTAGGGGGCTTAAAAAATTAATGCTGGCGGCTGCTCGCTTCTACAATTCCATTCAGAATTAGCGATTCTTTGAGAGCTGATATCTGTTGAGGATCAAATGTTAAATTAATCAACTCCCGTTTTTTGAAATGTTTGTTATTCAAGACTCATCTGTTAATAATATCACTCTCGTGTTTTACTTCGGATTTGCGAAATGCGCATGTGCGTTTAGATTGATACTGCTAACGCCCTTTTCGAAGAACATGTTATCAAATACCTGTGTGCTGTCGAGTGTAACGTCATTTTCAAGAATAAATAAACGATAAATGGTTATTTACAACCTGTTGACATGTTCTTAAAATATTTTAACATTGGTTTGCTAATAATGACGATACATCCGATGTTATCGATGTGTCCGTTAGTTGTCGCAATTTTCTCGATTCAATACATACCAATGAAATTTAAACCATGAGATATGCACCAAGTTTTGTCATCAAAGAGAAGTTACAATGGTCGTAGCCTTCATATTTAACACCCAAAACATTTATTCTTTAATTATCAAAACTTAATTAGACCTACACTCCTTAATGAAAACAATATGGTGTCAATTCAGAACCACCGTCCTGTTCCTCGAAAAATTCGCCATCCCAACTCTTCGCTGCCTGTGTACAAGCGACGTAAATTATTTCCCTTTCGTAACTCTACACATTATGAGTCTATATCTTTGAATATTCCCCCAAGAATGTTTATACGCAGGTTACTTCCAGTATCTTGTCAATACTGAGCGAACGAAAAGGCCAAAAGGCTAAATGGCAAAAGCCTGTTATTGTAAAATGATTGATGATTTTCCCTATGTGTTGTCTTACACGGACAACAGCTTTTGTGCGAGGTACTGGCATAATTGGAATCCCTTTGACGTCTACTAATTCCAGAAATCATTTGACAGCAAAAAACAAAACGCACAGCTATACATTAAAAAGGATTCCTTCGTTTCTCATGGCTACAATGTGTCTAAGGTCTTCATTCATTATCTCTTATAAAGTAGACATTTTGAAAGCAACAACAATTACCTATGGACCAAAAAAAGCTAAGGGGACTGTTTTAATGCATTGAACAACACACATTGGTAATATTGCTCAGATAAATGAGAAATCAAATATTAACTATTGACGAGTTATACTCGCAAACACCAGGATTTACGCTATGTTGCAATACTTATGATAACGGAGTGTATTAAAATATAACAATTTTTGGCATACATAAGGAATAGAGTCTCTTATTCATACATAAACGGCGTCAACAGACTGCTTCGAAAAGGTTTGAAACCTCATAATTTCATGATGTTCAAACAATGTGTGATGACACACACCGAAAGGGGGGACTTTGGTTCCGACATCAAAATTGAGTTTTTGACATCATAAGAAAGCTTACAGTTTCACAAGTAATTTGGTACCTCAAATATTTCGATACAACAATCCATTCCGAAGATATGGCTATCATGGCTATTTTAGTAAGAGCGTGTTAATTACTTTTCAAAAATAGCAATTGGAGAAAACGGGCTTTAAAGTTTGGGTTTGTGAAAGCATCAATTTTATTAATTACTATTCAATATACACAAAATCTCCAACGGGTACTTACGTGCACTCAATCATTATCAAATTTAACACAGACATTGTCAAGATACATATCTTAAATTTAGTTACAAAAATACGTCAAATTAGGCATATTTTTAACTAATATGGATGTTTTTTCTTCCGATCACAAAATTGCGAAAACGAGATTGACACGGTGTTAGAAAATTATCAAAAAATCATCTTTATTCGCAATTTTATATAAAACGGCTTAGTAGGAAGAGTTTTAAAACTTTGACGATTCTTAATATCACAAAATCTCAAATTCACCCCTAGACGAAAATTTACCACTTCTCAACTTCAAAGCCTGATATCTCAGTTTGCAGATCGTCTCAAAGTCCCCCTTTTTCGGTGTGAGTCATCACATTTATATTTTATATAATGAATCAAAGGAATTAAAATTTGCATCACTTATCTCTGTATGAATGATGAATATTTGTTAATAACCTACTAGTCGCTAGTCCGAAGGTTCGCTAGTCCCAAATGAAATGAGGTTCGCCAGTCCTAAAGTGTATTTTCCTACACTTGAGAGGTCGTCAGTGCGAATTTGAAAAAGTTCTGTCGGTCCGAAAAAAGGGTTCACTAGTCCGAATTTAAAAAAGGTTCGCTAGTCCGAAAATGAAATAAGGTCCGCTGTCCGACATTTTAAGAGTTCCGCTAACCTAAGGTTCGCCAGTCCGAAAATGGAATAGGGTTCACCTGTCCGAAAATGGAGAAAGGTTCGCTAGTCCGAAAAAAAAATAATGTTCGCTAGTCCGAAAATGAAAAAAGACCACTATTCCGAAAAAAACTTACTTTTCGGAATAGCGGACCCTATTTTTTCGGACTGGTGATTTTTTTTTTATTTCGGACTGGCGAACCTTAATTTTGGCGAACCCGTTCTAATTTCGGACTAGTGTACTTTATTTCATTTTCGGATTAGCGAATCCTATTTCATTTCGGGCAAGCCAACCTTTGGAATAACGAGTCTACAGACTAGCGAACTTTCTTACTGGCTAATTTTTGGACTAGCGGGCTGTAATCGAATGATTTACTTTTCTTAACTACATTCCATCCCCAATCTAACAAGATACACTTAACATTAATAACTCATCCTGCTCCGATGAATAAATAATGGATTTCATTAATATTGCCTGGGATAGACACTTGTAACCTGACAATGTTATCAAAAGTTCGCTAGCGTTTGTTTGCATTATCAGTTCAAATCTCTCACATTTATATAAAACTAAAGGAATTTTATGATTACTTTAAAATAAAAGTCAAGATGTAATAAGACGCGATTTGTAATGTGTTTGTATTTTAGACACACAATTACATTAATTTGCATGATTGTACATGATAACTTGAAACTGAAATCTTACACTATAACCAAATAAATAATCAGTGACAGAATGATAGCGTACTTCATAATAGTAAAACACTTTATCTACCTGCATTTTTAACGGGGAGTATAATTTTTTATTTATTTTTTCTGGTTCAAGTCTTGAAAGAGAACAATGATAATTTTTTGATCACATACTGTAAGATTAATCGTCTCTTTGTATAAACAATCATGATATGAAATGTTCAGATGTTCATGCTGTCTGACGGTTACAAACATTTTTTTTCAAGAACTCAACAAGGAGATAAGGATAGCTATCCGTGACAATATTCATTAAAACCATACTTTTATGATCGTTACTCATTTGATTGTCTCATCTGGATCAGCAAGTTCGTTAAATGGA
Source organism: Ophiothrix spiculata (assembly GCA_000969725.1). Taxonomy (NCBI): domain Eukaryota; kingdom Metazoa; phylum Echinodermata; class Ophiuroidea; order Amphilepidida; family Ophiotrichidae; genus Ophiothrix; species Ophiothrix spiculata. The sequence continues at coordinate 122,502 of JXSR01S060302.1, read as the reverse complement.
ACAAAGGAATTAAAAGTTGCATCATCTATTTCTCCGTAGTGATAAATCTCAATCACAGTCTATCTCAATGTAACTAGACACATTAAACATAATTGACGCACGCGACTTTGATGAATAAATAATAACTTTCATTAATATTGTCTGGGCTTTCTTTTGTAGTCATTGTCAACGTCCACTGATGAAATCACAACGGTTAGGAACGAAATTGCAACGACTGATGTGATGTTGGCTTGGAAAGAGTGACGTAAAATAACGAATGTTGGTGAAGAATCGTTAACAAGTATTTTCGACAGTTTTTCGTTCTTGACTGCTGTGTCTATGATGAAGGTTGTAAAGATTTTTGCGTCGTTTTAGCCAATATATCTTAATTTTTGTCACCATGCGTTGGTCATCGTCAGCGTGAGCCTGCCTTTAAATACATGAACTGCTTGGTCAAAAGGGTTGACAAATGGTTATAGTTGCTTTCATTATACAACAATATTCAGAATTATTAAGGTACTCAAGATGAAAATTTAGAGATATTTCAAAATACACTGCCGCCCAAAAGTGTCTGCGTATAACTAAAAAAGTTGAAAAACCTCTTTTTTATATAAAATGACCAATAAGATTCATGCTTATATAGTTGACATATTTATTCAATTTGAATTACACTGTAAATGTAACTCTGTTCTTTGTAAATCTTGATGATCTTAATGTTGAACTATATAATTTTAATTTGATATGTATCTCCGAATGGAAATTGCTCAAATTGCTTTCATTTAAATCTTAGTAAATAACAGTCAAAATGTATAGATCCCGGAATTGTCGCCATTTTTTTATTCCAGCATGGCGATTTAATTATTAGACATAGAGTATTCGGGTTGGCGGGAACCTACTGTATCCGAATACCCCAAATTAGAGCTCTATGGCTGACGACGCCATTACATGGACCGGTACACGACATTCGGGATCTCAGCTCTAAATCTATTGTTTAATAACATTTTTCACTTAAAAGGTTGTGACCTAATAATGTAATAATAAGCGCACCTTTAAATGATCCTAAGTGTAACAGAAAAATAGTAAAATATATTCATTTCTTTGACCCAAGTGACACGGTACTGTATGTGTCAGACAAGCATGGAATAAGTACTCGGTACATTTTCACACCAGTGTCCCTCGATCTCATATAATATTAACCTATTAACCATAATAAACTTACACAGCAAAGTATAGGCAGCTATGAAATAAAAAGTGCTCATAAAATGAAAACGATTGGGTCCATTCAACTGAAATTTGAAAAGTTGAACAATCAGAAGCTCATTTGGGCAAGGTATATGAATATAATACACTTTTCTTTTTTTCCGACAGGTATTTGCTCCGAGAGTTATTATCTCTGAAAGCTTTTTCTCAGAGAGGTCGATATTCCGAATTGTCGGAGAAACGACATGTCGGGGGAAAAAACTGTCGAAGAAAACTGTCGGAGTAAAACACTGTCGGAAGAAAAAACTGTCGGAGTAATTACTTGTCGGAATACCGACCTGCACCCGTTGAAAAACAAGTTTCATTACTACCGTTCTTTTCAACTCTGAGTGAACACAGTAAGATGGTGTTTACTATTCTATTAGTTGATACAGACATGAGATTCTTTGCTCTCGGGAGCACTTCAAAACTTAACTGGCGGCCGGTTTTGGCCGGTTTCGATTGTTCCAAACAATAGCAACTGCCGGTTCCTGGCGTTCAGCCGCCGGTTGAGTTTTGGAGCGGTCCCTAAATTAATGTCCTATAATATGAATGTTATGTATTACGTTATAACATCACAATACCAAATTGAAAATTAGAAATAATTAATACAATTACAATATTAGGACACACAATAAACGTTAAACACAAATTAGCTGAATCAGTAAAGATGGAGTTATTTAAGAACAGTGTTTATATACATGTAGGTCTATTAATACATTATAATGCTTCATTATCAATATGTGTCAAAGATATATTCCCCGTAGATTTCATACATGGTTCGAGTTCACACATTTAATGACGAAAAGCTCGTTAACGTTAATGTAATTCCCCCTGGATTTTATACCGAATTCAGGCATATCGTATAAAATTAATTATTATTGAGAGGGGACTTGGTGCTATTGTACTTTATTCGTCAATGTTGTATCATTACAACTTTAGCTAATGCACATTGAGTAAGTAAAAGGTAAAATGGAGGCTAATCAGATGCAATATGCAGTAGTGAAATCAAGTAGTCACTTAGAGCATCTTACAAGCTACACTTGCTCCGTAACAAGTCAATCGATTTACTAAAGGTGTTCTTTAAGTATTTCCTTAATGCTCTAATGGTAAAGAAAAGAAGCATATATGGTAGGGAACCTCGGGTCGACTCAATTACACTATCAATGGCAATAATGACAGACTACTTGATACTGCTATTGAGATACTTGTCAACTGGGACACACCGTAAGCGTAAGTCAATACCGTACATTAGCTCTATTCGGACGGAGAGTTATACACAGATTGTTTATAGACTACAAAACACCTGTTAATTCACCCTTTTCAATGTTAATTACAAAGGATGTATGTAATGACAAAAATTTAGCCCATTCAATGTTAATTACAAAAGATGTACATGTATGAAATGACTAAAGTAAAACTTGTACTATATTTTAAAAAGGATATGAAGTAAATGCATATAACAAGTAACTGTGAAAAGATGAATCACTAAAGTATGTTAACAATAAACTGCAAATAAACCTACTATAACGCGTTGCATCAAGAGAAACAATTTGTCGACAAATTCTGAGCTATGACCATCTCAATTTGAAAATGAGTGGAATACGGCTTGGAGGTCGATATCGAAAAAAATCTTTGAAGTATATATTTTCAATGAATTAACTTGTTTTCTTAAAAAACCGCTCTAAATGTGAAATAATTGAGTTTAAAACTTTGTCATAAAATGTCTAAATGTCGGATTCTAACGGATCTTTGACAATAAATAAAGAAAACGATAATCCTTATACCGTATATCCTACCCTTAAACTTTGACGGTCTAGCATACCCTAGCTTAATTTTACCCCCGATTATTTTCATCAAAATAACAGCAAAGGATGTAAAAGAAAATATTTAAATGCCCTTCGTCTATTTGTTATGCTTTTTGATGCAATTGGTGATAACCCGTTAGGGAGTAGGGTTAAGCAGCCGTTAAAATAAAACTTTAAACTATATAATTCATTTCAAGCAACAAAACACAACTGAGTTATTGTTAGCACCCATCTAACCGTATAATTTCGCTTAAAATTGATATTTATTGCTTAGAATTATTAATGTTAATGTTTCATCTTAGAAAAGTTTTATTTAAAATTATGATATGATATGTGATAAGTTGGCAAACTCCGACCATTTCAAATTCCTGATTTGCAACTTGACTTTGAGTGCAATATTACGCTTAGAATGAACACTGGGTCAGAAGCACAAGTAATGAAAAAAGATGAACTTTAAACACTTTTTCGCAGTACTTATTTTGTTTGTTTGTTTTTTGTGAAAGAAGCAAGATTAACTTTAAAAACTTTTTCAAAGTGCTTATTTTGTTTGTTTGATTTTGGTGAAATAAACAAGATGCATTAAATGTCAGCAGCACAAAATTGTTTCTGATCATTAAAAAATACAAGAACTAGTTAATCTATATTGTGCAAGGAAGGCTGGCGGTGAAATATAACATAAAGAGTAAAGTTGCATAACCTTTCTCGCCATGGTGATAAATATTTTGCCCACCCTAATTACATTCCATCCCTAATGTAACTGGCAACACTGAAAACGTGATTGCCTTATGCGACTTTAATGAATACATAATCTATCCCATTAATACATTTTCTGTCTAAGTAAGCCGGTCTCACTTGATATGCTTAATGATGTTGATGATTCTATCAAAAGTTGGTAGAGGTACCGTTTGCAAAAATGTTATAACAGAATATGTTTGATAGGATGTACAAGATGGCAACATAAAAGATGAGTCTGACGCAATTGTCATATAGTAATGAGTGTTTCAGATATGTTAAAAGGAAATAATAAATTAATCATGTATTTTTAGACAGATTTATGTTATGATTACAATTTGACTAGAATCTGCACTTCATAGTCAAAAATTCAAGCCAACTGAAAAACAAAAAGGTTTTGTTTATGAAATACATGCAATAAGGGTGAGACTTTTTTTACTATTGCAGTAGAATAAAGCCAAGATGCTACCACGTCAAACAGTTTCATAATATGCGCTCAATGACATTATAAGCAGCACTCTGTTTTGGAGAAAAACATATCACATTAATAGACAAGAAATAAAAGAAAATTAAATATTTAAAGAACGCTAATGAGATTTTGCATCTAGTCATTTGATAACACCAGCCTCCTATAAACGATTCGGAGAGCAACATCAAATGAGAGAAATCTACCCAGCTCAACAGAGCAGGTGACACAGTACAGTAAGTTACAGACAAGCAAGGAAAAAAACTAGGGTTCATTATCACACCTGTATCCTTCCGTCTCATGTAATATTAACCAGGTAAAGGTGATGCGAAAATGAACAGTTTTTTCAGAAAATACGTGGCTTGAGATAGAAGGAGATAAGCTTTGCCGTTGTATTAAAATATATATTTTAACTTGATTGATTAAAACCTGGATTGGAAAATTTCAAGTAGATACATGGTTTCGTTTTTATTTTTCAGACACTTACATGTTAGAGGTTTTAAAGTTTACAATAATGCATCAAAATCGAAGCAAATGACCATTATGATACCAAGAACTCCCACATGTATCTCCTCCCTAACGTTTCTAAATCTTTTCATGCTATTTAGTGGAGTAATCTTTCTCAAGTGTTAATACTATTCTTTTGAAGTCTTTGGATGTAGCGCCTGGGATTTTAAGGCTAATGCATGCCAGTTAAGTTAAGTTTATGTAAAATTTAAAAAAAAAAGCAGATAAAAAATACTTGAATTTTTCCAAATATTCGTCAATTAAGTTGAAGTTCATATTAATTAAAACTGCACAGCTTATCCCCTTCTATCTCAGGCCACGAACTTATTGAACACACTTATATTGCAAATTGGAAATTTTATTATCAAAATTTGCCAATTTCATCATCCACTTATAAGAGAAATTGTTCGGAATCAAGAATTAAGAAATTAGATGTTATTGAAATTATCTATTTAAATGATGTGTGGGAAGTCGACATTTTCAAAAATGAGTTTATTAAATATTTAAATATTTTAATTTTTGATAATCTAAGCTTTTAAATGATATATTATTTGTCACACTTTCCCGTTCCCTTTTCCATAAATAAATTAACTTATATGACCATGTAAGATGATTCAAGAATTGTCAAAATTATACATTTAAAGTGTAATAACTATGCACCATTGAGAATGGTAACTAATTATCTGCCTACATAGAGAAATGACCAAGAGGTTAAAACAATAACATTCATTATTTCTGATTACGCAATACGCTTGAATTTTGGCACATGTAATATTGACACTATATGTTTTTTTGTGAATTTAAAATTATTATATGAACATCTTCACAATCTGCAATCATTTTCAGAAAGTTGAAAATGATATTATCACTAACCCAAACCTATCTTAGTGTAAGTTGTACAAAACGTTTAGATTCTATAATTGATAAAATCTTTTAAAATTAACATTTCCAGGTAATGTAATTGTTTTGCTGAACTTGTATATATAGTTAGAAAAATGTTGCCAGAGCACCTCTCGTATGTTCATATAATACGCTTAAAGGGTGCAATCAAATTGTACACACGAAACGAGCTATATATCAGAAACGATTTTTAATAAAACAAATTGTATATAACACTGTCAAAATTGCTGTTCAAGGCATAAAGTATAGGGTAAACAAATAATCTGTTATTATTAACAATTTTCCTTTTTTGTGCCTATGCACACTTCATCTCCTTCAAATAAGTTTTTTCTTTTTTTTCTTTTGTCATTACTTACTTCCTTTTTACAATTTTACTAATGAGTGATGTATTGTGTATCCACCGTGTTTCTTACAGTGCCATCAAAGAAATAGTTTGATGTATATTATTCTAACTGAATACTGATCAAGACAAAACACATATGGAAATTATTTCACTTTGATAAGGGAAAAGAATTGCTTAAATACTGTAACGTGTTTATTGATGTTAACTGTGTGGTAACTAGGAATTAAGTAAAATGAATAAAGATTTCGGGTTTAATAATCTCTTCTAAAAATGATTAAAATGATTTGCAACCTGGAAAAGGCATTTCAATCTTGTAAAGTTATTCGTTTAAAGGTGTAACATATCGATATGGGTTAATAATAATTCTTAATTGAAAACTTGGGTTTTACATGCCCAAAACTATGCAATCATCAACATTTGATTTTGATGAAATTGCTAAAATGTGAGTCTTTTCATTAAAAATTCTTAAAATTCCATTGGTGTTGACAGTAATTATAGAAGTATTTCAAGAAATATGAAACCGAACGCTTTCGAGATTCTGTTATTTGATGATGTAAATTCACACTAGCGCACCTTTAAAATTGGTGTAATCTATCCAGCCCAACAGGTGACACAGTAGAGTTACATACAAGCATGGAATTTAGAAATAGTACATTATCACACGTGTTACTCAATCTCATGTAATATTAACCCGGTAAAGATATACGGAAATGAATAGGTTTTACTTTATGTACTTATTTCTAGTTCGACCTGTATTAGAGAGAATCAGCATTATAAGGCATTTGCTCTTTCACGAGTTCAGGTGATTGTTTGTTTGTTTGTTTGTTTTTCAAATGAATTTTTGATATATATAACTGCGTTTCTTTAGCTGTACGTTTTTCATATTTTGAAATTTACTACGGTTTAACTGGATGTCTCATTATTGATCCGATGAAGTGATTATTTCAAATTATTAATTTCTTTGGCTAAAAAGAAAATATTCAAAATCATAAATGAAAGATGTGTATAGCGATTACTTTATAATTCACCCTTTCCGAAATCCAATTGTAAATGTTGAAACCTCACGAAAGCTTATATTTTTCATATAAAAATGTTACTTTTACAAATACATGTATCATACAGGTTTTGAAAAAAAATCATATAGGTTTCTATAGGTCACTCTCAGACTCATTTTTTCTGTAGTATTAGTTTGACTAACTAGTTTCGGTCATCGATTACCAAACTTGTATACGTTATTCGTACGTTATCCATACGTTTCGTAATGTGTGACTGAGACCTTAAGTATATTACAAATTGTGTTATGCCGGTTTAATGAGACTGAGTGTCTCCCATAACCAGGAGTCCGGGTCTAATTGAACTACACGGAATAAATCGCAATCAATGATTGAATAGCAGCTAGGACACTCAGTCACACGGACGCTGTATTTCATTATACCGGTGTAATGAAATGCACCGTCCGTGTGACTGAAATGTCCTAGCTACTATTAAATTGTGTAGAGCGTACTTGTACATGTGCAATCAATAAATTATCGATTGCAAATTATTCCGTGTAGTTCAATTAGACCCGGACTCCTGGTTATGGGGGACACTCAGTCTCATTACACCGGCTTATGTTTTAGTTTCCGTCGTTATTAAAATAATGTATAACAAGTGTACCAATAGAATACTAATGTGGCTGGCGGTAAAATGTTACAAAGGACGTAAAGTTATATCACCTTTCTCTCCATAGTGATAAATATTTTACCTACTCTAATTACATTCCATCTCCAATCAAACTGGTAACACTGAAAACATAACGACTTTATGAATAAATAATCTATTTCATTAATATTGTCTGGGCCAGTCACTTTTCACCTGATGATGTTAACAATAGTTGTAAAGATAGTGTTTGTAATACCTCAAAGTACTAACATGTGTGATAGAATATAAACATTGACAAAATATAAAGATGAGGTAATTGCCATATAAACATGGTTGTTTTCGATAAATTTAGCTAAGAAGGAAATAGGATGTGATTTGTGACGCAAGTAGTTTAAGAGTTAAGTTATAAGCATGATTGCATGTTTTACATTTGATTAAAATATTCCGTTGACAATTAAAGATATTTGGAAATAAATCATATTAAAGTTTGTTTTTAAATGGAAACGTGTTGAAAACATGGTTTATGTGATGCAAAATTAATGAGATGAATATGGCTAATTTGCTATTGTAGTGTAGTAAATCTACAATGTTACACTGTAAAGATGCGTATATAGATTAATGATATGCAATCAATACAATTATTTGCTGATGATGAATTTCCTAAAATATATGGATGACCCTCTTTTCTGGAGCAAATACAATTTTATTGCCAAAATAAGAAGGAAACATATAAAACTGCTCATGACAATGGGATTTGCAATTAGTCATTTGATGGTTATACATAACCTCACTGTACCTAAAAAATGAGATTCAGAAAACAGCATTAAAAGAGTGTAATTGCTCCAGCTCTTTCACACAACAGAGCAGACGACACAGTGCAGCAAGTTTCAGACAAGCATGGAATAAAGAAAGAGTACACTATCACACCTGTATCCTGCGATCGCATGTAAAATTAAGCGGGTAAAGAAGATTATTATATAGCATGAGTTACATAACAAAGAAACGGCATTATAGGGCATTTGTTTCGTGTAAGTGATTTTTATCAGCTTTCTGTTTTGCTTTATATGTAAAGGCTCTGTCAGACATCATCGTGTAGAGCAAAAACGTACGAGTAACGTACAAAAGTTTCACATATTGAACGTGTGCTTTAAAATTATATACATCCGATGTCCGTCAAACTGAATGGGTTAAATAAGCCTGTATTTTACATATTTTAAGCAATTTGTGTGAAAGCCTTGGAAAACACCAGGGAAAATATTCATTCACCCGAAAGAGCTTGAATATTGATTTAAATGGTACTACTGCTGTCAGCGGTGTTCCCATTAACATGGGTTTCAATGCCATTTATCAAGTAGCCTGTCTTTGTACCATTGATAGTGTAATTAGTTGACCCGATGTTTCTTTGCATCTATCTTCAGTGCCGTTAGAAAATCATAGAGTATACTCTACAGAATACCTTTATTAAATTGATTGACTTGTTCCGGAGCAAGTGTAGCTTGTAAATTGTTTTCAAGTGACTTTTTCAATTTTTGCTGGTGTATATTGCATCTGATAATTAATTATCTGTATTAAGTGCATTATAATCATAATAAAAGTAATGATATAAATTCTGTACCGACATGAAAAATCCCTTTAAGATTTAAGATACTTTTAAAATTAAAGTTATTTTTAAAGGATCTTATATAATAATTAATCTGAAAACATTTTATGCATTTAAAAAATAAAATGTTATATTTTTAAGCAAACGCACACTAACATTTTGATGGTGCCGCTACAAACATGTAATATACCAAGACCTTTCAGACACATTTAGAATTATTAGGAATGTCGTGTCATTCCTTGAATATCAGGAAAATATTCATCTTTAATAAGATCTACTTCTTTAATAATATTTTAAAACTGTTTTTTTTTCATGCTTATGTTCAAAAAATATTTGTCTAAGAGGTTTCACACAACGCTGAATGAAGAGGTCGTGATGACCTCGCAAGCTATACCTAAAAGGATTTTTCAATTATATAATACAAAAAGTAGTGCGCAGAATAACCATCATGTATATAGCTTTTTGAAACTTAGGTCGAATCGTTAATGAAACAATTTGGTCCTCTTGACACATAGCATGAGTTGCTTGATCAAGAGTGATGTTATTTTTACAGGGGAACCAAACTAATCAGTGCAGAAGAATGATAAGCAGTATGTACCCAAACTGTTGAGGGTATATATCTTTTATTTTGTTTGCATTGTGTTAAATTCAAATGATATAAGATGGTTGTTTTAAACATATGTGGGATGCTCTGGCATTATGAGAGGAAAGTCGCGAATTTCAAAACTGAGTTTATGACATATTTTAATTTCTCAGTTTTAAAATGATATACAGTATGTCACACTTTCTTTCTCCATTAAGAGATCAAAATCCAAAGCAGTCTACTGAATATCTTGCAATAAATATTAGCCGTAAATCCATTTCAAAGTTCCTGATTACTATGGTGTTTGATAGTAACGTGTACTCAATTAACCGTGAATAGTTGCACTTCCCGAAATAATTGATCTTCGAAACTTTAGTCAACACGATTTTTGACTTTCTCACCATATTTTTACTTTAGATGCCATTTACTAAACATCTTCATTTGCGACTTTCCTCTCATTTTGCCAGAGCACCACACATATTGTATGTTGGTGTACCTGTATGAAAGTAATCATGGTCCTCTAGGAATAAGCCATAAAATGTTGCATGAAGAGCTGCGGTGTCTATTAGCTAATATGCTTTACTAACCCAGACAATTATAGTTAAATACACAAATACAAAATCAAAAGTATGGATACCGTACGGGAATTATCGATGATATATAAAATTAGAGGAGAAATAGACTGTACGAACTAGTGCGGATATTTGAACAATTCCTTCAAATAGTTTGAGTTTCTCCCCTACTCTGCTAATCTTACTGATACTGAAATTTTTAACAACTTTACATTTCACCACGTTTAATTATGTAAGTAAGTCCCGTACTTTATGCTCGATATGTTTATTCACCAAAGACGGAAGCATGGTAACATGATTTTGCAAATTACAATAACCCATTTGATTCCAAATCCCGATTGTAAATAACAAGAAAGAATCAAATCCAGCAGCAATCTGCAATCACCTATCTGTATCCTTCAAATATATATCTTGTTCGACGGTTAGGAAATGCGGTAAATGCCTATGAGCTCCCACCTCATAGTCAATAACTACAATGATCAGATTCAATCGTTGTAATGTAACTAAACGTTAACAGGATATTACTAGGCGGGAAATTTTTACTGAAAATCAATCAGTCTATTGAGTCTTAGTTTTGCCTTTCAGAAGCCATTGGATCCCCATTGTGAATTCTTAACATGGCGATAAATATCAGGTGAACAATTCGAGGGAGTGAAAACAATATATATCCTTTGGGTGATTCATTGTGAGTCCGCCATGCTTCTTTCTGTGTCTTGGAAAAGAAATACTCGGATATGTATTGTTCTGGTTGAATGCTATCGCTTGTCTTTGTTTCACACAAAACGCATTTTTTAAGGAAAGTATTGCTTATCTTTTTACTATCTGGTATTTAATGATGATCACTGCTGTAAATTATTAAATTTATATTTTCAGGAATCTTTTGTGTTATTTACTTTAAAAAATGAATGCGGTATATTGTTTAAGTGTAGGGAATATGATGGAATATGGGGAATACTCCGTATGTCAAGATATGAGAAAGAATGCGATGCTAAAGTGACATGAGATGTTTTTGTTCAAAAATATTTCACTATTATTGTTTTCATGAGCCTGCTTATTTGGAATATTACGTTTCCTTGTAACTATCTTACACATACATATTTCATGTTCCTCTAAAATTACATCTTCTTTGGTCAAACATACATTTTATAACTTAACTTAAGGGGTTAAATAAGCAATATCTGCTACTTTTAAACGATTCATGTTAATGCCTTATGAGTAAGTAACCATCTGTTCAAATACATGTAGAGATACATATAGCATGTTGATTTTCACAGACGACAGTATCGCCATTGACAAGGGTCTCAATGGCTGTATCAAGTAGACTGACTGTTGATAGTATAAACCAGTACTTGTATAAACGAAAAGACCCGAGTTTTCTTTTCTTTGAAGTTTGAGCCTTGGATGATAATGCTTAAAGGAACTTCTTTATTAAATTGATTGACTTGTTCGAGAGCAAGTTTGATTGCAAGTTGATTTTTGTGTCTACTTGATTGCATCGTGCCAAATTACATATGACTAGCTTCTATTTAATAAACAAAGTTTTCAAATGATTGCCCCGTGAACAGTTAAACATAATTCGACTTTGATAACCTGAAGGTAATATTCCGGAGAGGGTAAGAACAAAGCACATATTACATCACTCTTTTGAATTACATTTAAGGAACTTAATTATTAAGTATTCTTTAAGCTTATGTTTGCACCCTAAGTTAAGATATCCCTACACCTATACGAATTAGGCAGTACACTGACTATTATTCTTAATTATTATTAAGGGCACCATAGACAATAGTGACAACAATGACAAGGGTTTGAGTATAGCAAACAATTTGATTAACACTTTTTTGTCCGTAAATTTGTTTCCATGAATTTTTTGCTATATGTGGGCATGCATGGATGTGGATGTGTGTAGGAGTTGGCAGACAAATGTATTGTGAGAGTGTATGGGTGTGGGGTGTGTATAAGGGTGTGTGGGTTGAAGAATATGTTTACAGTTGACGGAACAGTTTTGAAGTGTCCGTAAATTTACATAAACTATTGCTAATAGTGCAAGGACAGTACTCTTCAGTTACCTCTGATCCAACATCTTCTTTCCCAAGCTTGCAGTCCCATGTGTTGCTATTTGGTGAAATATTTTCAAAAAGAAAGAAAAAATTGTATTTATTTTTATCCTTTGTGAGGGACGTTTGCCTTTGTTGAATTTCATCGATTTTTGTCAGCCCTTTCCTTAGTGCCATGGGGTATTAAAAATACCGTTTGGATCACAAATGAATTATGGGATATCATTTTTAAAACATTAAATTGTATTGTTCTCTTTGATTGGATTTTTCCCCTCATCCCCACGTCGCACAAGTGATTCCGGGCAAGTGATCTTTGCACAACCATAAACCATTTTTTCCAAGTCGCACCCTTCCAGTCCTTACTATTGACAGTAAGCCTTAACATGACAAATGTACATTTTGATATAAAAATAATTGACTACTGTATATCTTAAGAAATCTTATAAGCTTATACTGAATTATTGCAATGCATTGAGAATTATTAAAATGTATGGAAGATACCGAGATAATCAAAACATTCAGTCATAAATGATTAAACTTGATAATGTCAATATATGCAAGCTCATATTGTTTGTTGAGCCTTATCTGTATTGTTTATGAAACATCATCTAAACTGAATTTCATAATATTAGAAATTGATTGATTCTTTATTGAAAGTAATATAATATTCCAAGTAGAAATATTTTCTTCTAAAGATTACGTCTCAACATATACCAACCGACTTATCTGATATTTGTAGAATTTAACTCACGTCTAATTACGTATTCTTGAACGGTTTGTAATAAGGCCATATATGTTATTATAACCTATTTGAAATATAATATTGATATCTTCTGTTAAAAATTGTTGTTCTTGTTAAAAAAAATTAATATTCAAAAGCCGATTTTTAGCTGCTGTATGTTGTAGAAATCAGTAAAAATGGAGGATTTCTGGACTTATTGATATGCGATCTGAAAAAACACACCACATCTCATATTAAACCTACATTTACTTATTTCAATTTGTCTACACAATTGTGATGTAGTAGAGGCCTATGAAATATTTTAACATTTAGGTTTGACCATTCAAATTGAATGTATGACAACGGACAAGTAATAAAAAGTTTAACCAAGTGAGTATTTTATACACCTATCCTCGTTGTACCAAAATAGGTATTTTATTATGTACCATGCAGTCATCAGGTTACCATCAGGTGCAACAGTGTGCACAAATCACCATCGTGTTCATTCATGATGGATCCATATTAGGTTTTGAATAAATGAAATATATACACTGGACGTTTTTGTTTTTAAAGAGTTTAATAACTTGATGACTGCATAGTACATAATAAAATACCTATTTTGGTACAAAAAGGACAGGTAAAAATACTCACTGGGTTAAACTCTTTATTACTTGTCCGTTGTCATACCATTCAATATGAATAGTCAATGATCATTCAGTCAAAATGGTGACATGTGTAGAAATAAATATTCCAATGAATAATTAATATGGATGTTTTTCGAAAAGAAATGTGTCTACAAACAGATTCCATGTTTGTGTTAGATCTGACAACATTTAAACCTGCTCTCATAAAAGGTGCAGAATGTCTGAAATAAAGATAAGAAAAAACTTGCAAAGTAAAGAAAACTGGGTGAAGGATGGCCATTTTGTTTTGAAAGTAAGTCGTACCCATATGTTTGGCCAGTCAATGATGCTACGGTAACATCATTTTTATGGCTAATTGGCATATAATAATGTTATTGATATTTATATAAATATATATCATTTGAAAGTTTATAATATAAGATATTATCCGTGGCAACAGCAAGAGATTTTGACAGATCCGTTATAAGCTTGACCGTTACGTTGATACCTTTTTCCCATCACCTATACCAGTCTGGAATCGTCTGCCTTCATCTGCCGTCAACGCAATCACCCTAGAAGCCTTCAAGAACCAAGTCACCAACACCAACTAAATTTATTTGCAAATTCAACTCACATCCATCCAAGCTGTGCTCGAAGTTTTATTTAGGTTGGTGATGTTACCTCAGTGAGGAGTTCTACCGACTAAATGATACAGATACAGATACAGATACAGATACAGATGAGAATTTTAAATGTGTAATGACCTCACATTTTGATATCGTGATTTTCAAGTCACATTTCATTAACAGATTTTATTGTAAGTTTTTAATACAGCACGACAGGGATTAAATGCAGTTAATACTTTACTTACTCATAATGAGTACATTGATATAGAAAAACAAAATATTTGATGTAGAATTCCTTTTTCCTGTTAAAGGTATAAATATAGAGGCTATTGATTTATGAATGGCTTGTATTATAGCGAAAATGACTTATGACGTTAACAAATGTGATCAGGATTACTGTATCAATGAAATATTTAATAGCCTTTGATGAATGACCAGCAGAAGAGTGATAGAAGCTATTAATGTGTCTGACGTTTCAAAATCGACATCTTCACATGCAATGAGAGAACTAGATTAATGCATTTTATTGAAAGGATAATAACATGCCATGCCATCAAATGAACTTATATATTCTATTCAAAAAAATGGTGAAGCAAATTAAACTGGGGTTGTATCTTTAAATTATTTAAAAGCTTCAGATGAACGACTAACAGATGAGTGATAGTCCTTTTAAATGTGCCTGAATTTTCAAATCAACACCTTCGCATGCAATGAAACAATTACATGTATACAAAATGTGGTTTAATAAAGAGATATCAACATGGTTTATGGAATAGCAGTCGGTAAAATAAATAAAAAAGTACGTAATTAATGTAAATCTGCAAAATTACAAATATGAATACTTTTTAAATTTAAATTATTATTGGTTGCCAGTAAGTTATTGAGTGATAACCATTATGTCAGGTAGGTAACAGGTACTCATTACTCACCTGTTAGGTGAGGCGTCACTAGACTTCCTCACCAGAGTGAGAACTTCTCACCGACTGAATTTTGTGATATATGTTTAATTAGACCAGCTAGGTAAAATATTTTTATATCTTTATATTCAATTCTTATTCTAATCCAAACACAAGTATATAAAACTTTCAATTGAGGTACAAGGATCAAATTATATCACATTTCTAGGCGGGTATTTCTAAAGAGGACTTCTCATTGAGAACAGGATGTCTAGTGACGTCTCGCCTTACTTAAACTTGTTCTGAACCTTGTCTTCCGTCTCACTTGATATCCAAGGTAAGAACACCATAATGTTAGCTAAATATAGTGTTTATTAATTTCAAACCTTATAGTATAGAGCCGACGCCTGTACAAATAGAGCCCATTTCAATCAATCAATGATACACAGTACTTCTATGAAATGCATACCCCATGAAGGAATCTATTCGTACAGGGGACCAACGGCTTTGATTCACATAACCATAACAACGCTAAAAAATTATGATTTGAAATCGTATTTAAAAATCATTTTAATCATTTTAATTCCACATTTTTGATGACTAAGAAGAATTCAAGACCAGGTAATATTGGGTAATATTTTTTCATCCCTTGTGAGGTAGTGTCTATTTAATCTTCCCTCGTATTGGGTAACTGTTAGATTTAGCCAGTTCAAATGTTCTGTCCGTGCATAACAATGCATTTTATAATCCGTAGTAAAATATTTTGTTAACCCATTACTTATTCTATTCACTGGAGTCAATAGGTATAGATAATCCCCAATTGAGAATTGCAATCCTTAACAATCCTTTTGTGTTTACACGATAAAAAGCACAGCCAAAAACCTCTAGACGTAATTGTTTTGTCGAGGACAATAGCCTATTCTATACTCTGATTAACAGGCCTCTTTTGTGCGGTAAAATTAATTCGATACTTCTTTTGTCATTTACGATTTAGTTTACAAATATAAAAATCCTTTGTCCTTTAATGAGATAACTTACGACAAACTTGAACAGGCTAACTGTAACATTATAGAACTATAACTTACTGCTCTGAAGTTATGATGCATGATGAACGGAAATGATTGCTTGTTTCAGTTTTCATAAATAGTAACGTCTAATACTTAGGGAGCTCGTGCTTGCAAAAATACATAGTGATTGAAAATGAATGCACTTAAAGGCGGTGTCACACATCACCGTATTGACGAAAACGTACGAAAAACGTACACTGTTTTACTGTACGGTGATGTTCGTTAAGCATTCGGTAGAAACACGTTCAATTCGTTATCCATCCGGTGGGAATGCGTTTTGAGTACGTTAAGTACGTTGTCTTCTTTTGAGCAAGGTCAAAACTCTCAGCACTAGAGATATATTATAATGAAACTTGCAAACCGGAAAGTGTGAAGAGGTATTATTTTCAAGTGGGGATTTACCTTCGCGATTGTCTCTGTGCCTATTCGTACGTTACTGATTTGTTTTATACGTTCCTCATACTGAATTTATTCGTTTAGTACGGAACACGCCCGGTTCTCATTCGGCGTTGTTCAGTGAGACGAGACTTTTCCGCTTCTTATCCGCAAGTCGTACGGTCATTGTACGGTCTATTCGTTTCATGTTCGTCAGTCAATTCGTTCAATTGTATGGATTTCTTCACCGTATATAATCTCTCGTCACCGTATAGCCTGAGCTTTGTACTTTATTCATACGTTTTGGCTCAATACGGTGATGTGTGACACCGCCTTTACCCTCGTCTAACCAAGCCTTTTTTGTAACACGTCTATTTTGCGTGGTTATGACGTCTTTCGGAATTTTGGCAAAGATGGCCAACAAAATCAAAATTTTGCTATAAAAGTTCTAAATAACGGAACTTCATCGGGATTTCTACAAATAAAGAAGGGAAATGATAATTCTAACATGCCCTGCAAGTTTAAGCCCTATAACATGCATATATTTATCAAAATGGTGACTTACAATTTTCCGGGATTGCACCAACCCCACCCCTACACCCCAACTTTGACGGCCTAACCTACCCCGCTTTATGTGGTACCCCCCTCTAATATTTTCATCAAAATGACTGCAAAGGATGTAAAAAAGATTACCCAAATACCTGGGGTCGGATGCTGTTGTTACTGCGATGAAATCCTTAGGGGGGGATGCAAGAACATACAAGTTTTTTTTTATTCATAACAAAAGTAGCCTATATATTTTTTATTCTAAAAGTGAATATCAAAGATTTAAAGCACAAAAACGTGCGACAATGACAATAAAACACTATGCAAAACACTAATTATTCAAATTTGTTATTACAAAATGGCATTTGGGTCAAACTGTCCTTTTTAAATTATTACAAAAATGGAAAATCAATTGCATGAAATATTTGTCAGAAAAATACAATTTTGATTATGTTGATACAAATTGGTACGTGTTGTACTTTTTAACGATGTCGTAAAGATCGTATGTGATTCAATCTACAAAATATTTTCATTAGATTAGTAGAAAAGACGTAATAATATGGTTTACCAAATACCTTTTAAGCTACAAGGCAGTCAACATCGATCTAGATAGCGAATGCGCATCACTCTCCTTAAAGTAACAGAACTTCCTGCTCCTGTTTGTTTGGAACAAAGACAAGCGATAGCATTCAGCATGTTCAGTTAGAATAAAATACACCCAAACATTTCTTTCACGACACCAAAAGATACATTACGGATACAGAATACACCACCCATAGGGAAAATACTTGTCAATTCCTTGAATTGTTTACCTGATATTTATCGCCATGTTGCAAATTTACAAAAGAAAATCCAATGACTTCTGAAAGGCAAAACTTAGACTCAATAGACTGATTGATTTTCAGCAAAATTTCCCGCCAGGCAATATCCTGTTATTTAGTTACATAATAACGATTGAGTCTGATCATTGTATCAACTATGAGTTGAGTGCGTATTTCCAATAGAAGATGCCATGAACTTCCTACCATGAATTGTTTCCAATGGAATTTTTGTAAAAGCTATAATGCATTATGATAGAGGTGTAACATAGCAAAATTAGCTGAGCTCATCCAAATCGTGCATTTAAGGTAATGTTTTATGACTAACATCATTCATGACAACCTATACAAAATAACATATTGGAAGTAAGGCATGGTTTGAAGATCTTGATATCTTATTGTGGTGTTTCTGGGGGTTTTCCTACCGAACATACAAGTCACGTCAACGAGTCACGTCACGTTACGAACATACACGTCACAAAAATACACTTTACGAACATACGTCAACAAAATAGAAATATAAATAAATACAAGAAAAAAGTATATGTAAATAGAATATTTATATATTCTTAATTATTTGAATTAACATTTCGTCCAAGTAAGCTGCATGTATATTGAATTTTAATGGCACCAAAGACGACAGGGTCCCAACTTACAAGGGGCTCAATGGTAGTATCCAGAAGCCAGCAATTATACTATATTGAGTCAAGTCAAGACTTCTTTACATATAAACTTCATGACCTTTAGAGCCTCGAGGAATATGATTTAAAGAACATTTTTATTAAATCCATTGACTTGTTATTGAGCACGTTTGCTTGTAAAATGGTTTAAGTGTTTTCTTCAGTTTAAAAAATTGCATCTGATTAGCTTTAATATCATGATTACAGTGATTTGAGCCGTGCAATAGTTTGTACTATTGCATGGCATGAAACAAACCTGTGTCATATCATGATATAAATCAAGTATTGAATGCCTATGCACGCGCAATAGTACAAAATATATCATTCGGTCAAATTTGGACTGATCCATTTCACTCGGCTACGCCTCGTGAAATAGAA
>JXSR01S060302.1:81530-101204 GCA_000969725.1 Ophiothrix spiculata | reverse complement strand
CATCTACATTTATATGACAATTGAATACGTCAGGATAAGAAAAGCCAAATCCAATAGCTTACTCCTGCAACTTATACTTACAAAATATAAATGCATTTTAATCTTATGCATATATATCTCTGAAAATGCTTTTATATCACTCACAGCATTTCTATGTCTATATCCCATTCACAGTGTCACACTTGACATTCAAGCTGGTTTTGTTCAAATACTGTTACATAATATGTTGCAGAGGGGACCTCATGGAATTGGGGTTTTCTTATACTAGCGTATTCAATTATCTATTGAAACTGAAACAAAAAAATAGGTTCAACTTAGCATGCATCATCACTGTTTTTAGTTTCAAGCTAAGTAATCAGTAATATTACAGTCTGACAATTTCAAATTAAAGGGAAAATTTAAATAGAACATTTTAACACTACCACATGGGATGAATAAATTGTTTCCTAACCCAGGATTGAATATATTATCAGAAATAAGAATACGCCTTGCAGTCTGTAAGTGATGACTCGTGATGTTGAAACAGACTCTCGGAGGAAATAACACATCCTCAAGACACAGATCTATACAATAAAAACATTACATGCTTTGAAGTTATTTGAATCTTAACTGTAGAAAATTATATAAACTAAAATCATAAGTGGATGTGTCAAAAGCTGGATTAAATTACCAATTTGATGAACAGTTATTGCCACCAGAAGTTGTTAATGTCATATCTAAAATAATTATGACAACACAGATTAATCAATGATACCAATCGCTCGACATTTAAAACGCTTTGCTATAGAGGTGACATGTTAGTGCAGTCTATTGTCTGGCTGGAACGATGCAGATCTGCTCTAATAATCTATTAATCACTAATATTGTTGCATAATCATCGAGTAGAGTTTAATTTTCAAACATAAATTTTAGATTATTTTAAAATGTTGGTATACTGGTATTCAGTTTTTGTCAATTGTGGGCAAAACCTTTATAGATTTCGACAAATTAACGCTGATTAAAAACGAAAGACTCGTTTAGTCAAAATACTAATAAGTAATATTGTTGCAAAATGATCAAGTGAAGTTCAAGATTCAAACATATACGGTATTTTTGATTGATTTTAAACTTTAGTATACTTGTATTCAGTTTTATGTCATTTGTAGACAAAACCTTTATTGATTTCCAAAATCTAACGATTAATAAAAACGAATACTCGCGTTTGGCAAATAATTGTGCTTGTATTTGAACTATCAAGAATACTATCGATAATGTTGTCGACATGTCGAATGTTTGCCTCTCAACATATCGATACTCAAAAAGCCTATTGATAACAGCACTACATTCTAATGCTTCATTATCAATGTGCCAAAGATATATTCCCCATAGATTTCATACATGGTCCGAGTTCATACATTTAATGACGAAAAGCTCGTTAATGTTTTCAGCCTGGTATTTATACAGAATTCAGGCATATCGTATATAATTTACTGCTTTTGCACTTTCTTTATTGATGATATATCATTACATCTTTAGCTAATGCACATTGAGTAAGTAAAAGGTAAAATGGAGGCTAATCAGATGCAATATGCAGTCGTGAAATCAAGTAGTCACTTAGAGCATCTTACAAGCTACACTTGCTCCGTAACAAGTCAATCGATTTACTAAAGGTGTTGTTTAAGTATTTCCTTAAGGCTCTAATGGTAAAGAAAAGAAGCATATATGCTAGGGAACCTCGGGTCGACTAAATTACACTATCAATGGCAATAATGACAGACTACTTGATACTGCTATTGAGATACTTGTCAACTGGGACACACCGTAAGCGTTAGTTAATATCGTACATTAGCTCTATTCGGACGGAGAGTTATACACGGATTGTTTATAAACTACAAAACACCTGTTAATTCACCCTTTTCAATGTTAATTACAAAAGAATGTATATAATGAAAAATTTAGCGCTTTCAATGTTAATTACAAAGGATGTATGTAATGACAAAAGTAAAAGTAATACTATATTTTTAAAAGGGTATGAAGTTAATGCATATAAAAAGTAACTGTGAAGCTAACGTGTAACTAAAGCATGTTTACAATAAACTGCAAATAAAACTACTATAACGCGTTACATCAAAAGATACAATTTGTCGGCAAACCCGATTCTGAGTTATGACTATCTCAAGTTGAAAATGAGTGGAATATGGCTGAGAGGTCGATATCGAATAAATCTTTGAAATATATATTTCCAATGAATTAACTTGTTTTCTAAAAAAACGCTCTAAATGTGAAATAATTGAGTTTAAAACTTATAATTTCAAAATGTCGGATTTCCAACGGATCTCTGATAATAAATGAATAAAACGATAATCCTAATACCGTATATCCTACCCTTAAAGTTTGACGGTCTAGAATACCCTAGCTTGAGTTTTACCCCCGATTATTTTCATCAAAATAACTGCAAAGGATTTAAAAGAAAATATTTAAATGCCCTGCGTCTCTTTATTATGCTTTTTGATGCAATCGGTGATAACCCGTTAGGGAGTAGGGTTAAGCAGCCGTTAAAATAATACTTTAAACTATATAATTCATTTCAAGCAACAACATACAACTGATTTTTTGTTAGGACCAATCTAACCGTTTAATTTTCGCTTAAAATTGATATTTATTGCTTAGAATTATTAATGTTAATGTTTCATCTTAGAAAAGTATTATTTACAATTATGATATGATATGTGATAAGTTGGCAAACTCCGACCATTTCAAATTCCTGATGTGCAACTTGACGTTGAGTGCAATATTACGCTTAGAATGAACATTGAGTCAGAAGCACAAGTAATGAAAAAGATTAACTTTAAATACTTTTTCACAGTACTTATTTTGTTTGTTTGTTTGTTTTTTGTGATAGAAGCAAGATTAACTTGAAACACTTTTTCAAAGTGCTTATTTTGTTTGTTTGTTTTTGGTGAAAGAAGCAAGATGCATTAAATGTCAGCAGCACAACATTGTTTCTGATCATTAAAAAATACAAGAACTAGTTAATCTATATTGTGCAAGGAAGGCTGGCGGTGAAATATAACATAAAGAGTAAAGTTGCATAACCTTTCTCGCCATGGTGATAAATATTTTGCCCACCCTAATTACATTCCATCCCCAATGTAACTGACAACACTGAAAACGCGATTGCCTTATGCGACTTTAATGAATAAATAATCTATCCCATTAATACATTTTCTGTCTAAGTAAGCCGCTTTCACTTGACATGCTCAATGATCATGATGTTGATGATTATATCAAAAGTTGGTAGAGTTACCGTTTACAAAAATATTATAACAGAATATGTTTGATAGGATGTACAAGATGAAAACAAAAAAGATGAGTCTAACGCAATTGTCATATAATGATGAATGTTTCGGATATGTTAAAAGAGGAAATAATAAATGAATCATGTATTTTTAGACAGATTTATATCATGATTACAATTTGACTTGAATCTGCACTTCATTAGTCAAAAATTCAAGCCAATTGAAAAACAAAGATGGTTTTGTAAAATTTATTAAAGGTAAGGTTTTGTTTATGAAATACATGCAATAAGGGTGAGACTTTTTTTAATATTGCAGTAGAATAAAGCCAAGATGCTACCACGTCAAACAGTTTCATAATATGCGCTCAATGACATTATAAGCAGCACTCTGTTTTGGAGAAAAACATATCACATTAATAGAAATAAAAGAAAATTAAATATTTAAAGAACGCTAATGAGATTTTGCATCTAGTCATTTGATAACACCAGCCTCCTATAAACGATTCGGAGAGCAACATCAAATGAGAGAAATCTACCCAGCTCAACAGAGCAGGTGACACAGTACAGTAAGTTCCAGACAAGCATGGAAAAAAAATAGGGTTCATTATCACACCTGTATCCCTCCGTCTCATGTAATATTAACCAGGTAAAGGTGATGCGAAAATGAACAGGTTTTTTCAGAAAATCCGTGGCTTGAGATAGAAGGAGTTGAGCTTTGCCGTTGTATTAATATATATATTTTAACTTGATTGATGAAAACCTGGATTGGAAATTTTCAAGTAGATACATGGTTTCGTTTTTATTTTATAGAGACTTACATTTTAGAGGTTTTAAAGTTTACAATAATGCATCCAAATCGAAGTAAATGACTATTATGATACCAAGACCTCCCACATCTATCTCCTTCCTGAAATTTGCAGCCTAAATCTTTTCATGATATTTAGTGGAGTAATCTTTTTCAAGTGTTGAAACTCATTCTTTTGAAGTCTTTGGGTGTAGCGCCTGAGAGAGAGATTTTAAGGCTAATGCGTGCCAGTTAAGTTTTGATGTTTCTGCAGTTTTAAAGGCAGAAAATCTCAAGCTGGCAAGTTTTATTTGTTTTTATTTATAAAACAAAAGCAGATAAAATTACTTGAATTTTTCCAAATATTCGTCAAGTTCATAACAAATTAACTTATTAAAACTGCACACTGCAAACATATCCCCTTCTACCTAAGGCCAAGAACTTATTGAACACAACTCATATTACAAATAGGAAACTTCATTATCAAATTGCAAATTTTATCATCCAGTTATAAAAGAAACTGTTCAGAATCAAGAATTAAGAAATTGAAATTGAAAACTGGGCTTTACATGCCCAACATTTTGCAATCAACAACGTTTGATTTGGATGAAATTGCTAAAATGTGAACCTTTTCTTTAAAATTCTTAAAATTCCATTATTGTTGACAGCAATTATATTCAAAAGAAATATTTCAAGAAATATGAAACTGAAAGCATTCGAGATTATGTTATTTGATGATGTAAAATTACACTAGCACACCTTTAAAATTGGTGTAATCTATCCAGCCCAACAGGTGACACAGTAGAGTTACAGACAAGCATGGAATTTAGAAATAGTACATTATCACACGTGTTACTCGATCTCATGTAATATTAACCCTGTAAAGATATACGGAAATGAATAGGTTTTACTTATTTCTAGTTCGACCGTATTAGAGAGAATCAGCATTATAAGGCATTTGCTCTTTCACGAGTTTAGGTGATTGGTTTTGTTGTTGTTGTTTTTTTTGTTTCAAATGAATTTTTAATATATATAACTGCGTTTCTTTAGCTGTACGTTTTTCATATTTTAAAATTTACTAATTATTGATCCGATGAAGTGATTATTTCAAATGATTAATTTCTGTAGCAAAAAAGAAAATATTCAAAATCATGAATGAAAGATGTGTATACCGATTACTTTATAATTCATCCTTTCCGAAATCCAATTGTAAATGTTGAAACCTCACGAAAGCTTTTATTTTTCATATAAAAATGTTAACTTTACAAATACATGTATCATATAGGTTTTGAAAAAAAAAATCATATAGGTTTCTAAAGGTCACTCTCAGACTCATTTTTTCTGTAGTATTAGTTTGACTAACTAGTATACGTTATTCGTACGTTATCCATACGTTTCGTAATGTGTGACTGAAACCTAAAGTATATTACAAATTATGTTATGCCGGCTTATGTTTTAGTTTCTGTCGTTATTAAAATAATGTATAACAAGTGTACCAATAGAATACTAATGTGGCTGGCGGTAAAATGTTACAAAGGACGTAAAGTTATATCACCTTACTCTCCATAGTGATAAATTTTGTACCTACTCTAATTACATTCCATCCTCGATCTAACTGGTTACAATGACAACATAACGACTTTATGAATAAATAATCTATTTCATTAATATTGTCTGGGCCAGTCACTATTCACCTGATGATGTTAACTATACTTGTTAAGATAGTGTTTGTAATACCTAAAAGTACTAACATGTGTGATAGAATATAAACAATGACAAAATTAAAGATGAGCTAAGTGCCATATAAACGTGGTTGTTTTAGAGCAAAGAAGGA
This sequence comes from Ophiothrix spiculata, assembly GCA_000969725.1. Taxonomy (NCBI): domain Eukaryota; kingdom Metazoa; phylum Echinodermata; class Ophiuroidea; order Amphilepidida; family Ophiotrichidae; genus Ophiothrix; species Ophiothrix spiculata. The sequence goes on along the minus strand of JXSR01S060302.1, from coordinate 95,309 downwards.
AATAGGATGTGATTTGTGACGTGTGTAGTTTAGGACAAGTATATAATTACAACCATGATTGAACGTTTTACATTTGATTTTTTTTCCGTTGACAATTAAAGCTTTTGGAAGGAAATAATAAGTTTGTTTAAAAAATGGAAACGTGTTGAAAACTTGGTTTATGTGATGCAAAATTAATGAGATGAACATGGCTAATTTGCTATTGCAGTAAAGTCAACCTACAATGTTACACTGTAAGGATGTGTATAGATTAATAATATGCAATCAATAAAATTATTTGCTTATGATGAATTTCCGAAAATATATGGATGACCCTCTTTTCTGGAGCAAATACCATTTTATTGCCTACATAAGAAGGAAACATATGAAAATACTCATGAAAATGGGATTTGCAATTAGTCATTTGATGGTTATAAATTACCCCATCATACCTTAAACAAGAATTGTCTTTAAAAAAGACATACATCGCTTAGTAGATGTCTGTTATAAAATGTAGGCCCTATAGCACATAGTCAGTTTGTAACTTCAATACCTCCCCAGGCGACCACAAATTTTTTAATTATTAGAGGCTTGAAGGGCTGTGGTTACTGTACTGCATCTACATATAATTTTTCCTATTTTCACTCTGAACTATCATTCCACTTTCCATGTGAGGAGGAAGGAAAGAGAGACAAAAACAAAATAGTTGGCGTGACCTTATTTTCAGGTCAGAATGAATTGTTGGGTTGATGTGATATGCCTTTATGATGTGGATTGGCTGATATAGATTCAATTTAGCAGTTTATTGTATAGCTTAGATTTAGAAAAGCCTATAGATAAATGTTATTTTAAGGTTTTCAACCATTACATGATCATTTTATTTAGGGATTGGAATTTTGTAGGCCTCACTAAGTGGCAAGATAAATGTTGAAACTTGGATTAGTATATTTTGGAATTATTTTGTTTTTAAAAGTTGATAAAAGTTAAAATTCACGCTTGAAACTTACTGTAAATTTAATCTTTTCTTAGACCAAAGCATGTCATCGACTTGAATCAAGACAAGTATGTGAAACACTGGCTCAGTTTCATCAAAACGGCTATTGAAACATTTTTATTTGTCCACGGGAACTTCCCCTAACTAGTATAAGGTCTTACGAACGAATTATCCCAATTCTAACCTGAAAATAAGTTCACACCAACTATATCTGTCTTTTTTTTTTCTTATTTGGGTTTTGTCTTTCATTTCTTCCCCCAACATGGAAAGTGGAGTTACTTAATAGTTGAGAGTGAAAATAGGGATAATTATACAGGCTTGACATTAAATATGGAATATATTTTTTCCGTTGGTTTCCATCTTGAAAAATCCGCCACATCTCGGTATATGAAAACTCCAGGAATGTGTTTTTCTGCATATTTGAAGATATACATGTAACTTTTAAATTAAGACCCTTTTTGTGTATACCTAGGTGACACAGAGAAAATGGGGAAATTGAAAGCACAAAAACCTCTAAAATTTGGGTCCAAACTCGTACACCATAATATGGAATTAAATAATTTAAATTTGCCGTAATTTCTTTAATTTATTATCTTGACGCTTGAAATTTTACAAGGTTGTTTTACATATTGTTGGTTACAAATTATGCCCAAACACTGCTTGCTATGTCATCCATAAGAAGCGAATGACGCATGGACTCTCCATACGGACAGTCCACTCGTGATTGGAGAGTTCGGACAGGTCTCTCAGCCCAAGTATCAAGCACAGCCTAAAGTTACTCCTGTACATGGTGGCTTGATGTAACTTGTTGTTCATCGATGTGTTACTTCAGCCGAGAAGTCCTCAATAGAGTTCATATCTGAAGATCTTACCAAACAGGGCAAGTGTCTAACACCATGATCTTTCATAAAACAAGCTCGCATTATGAACTTTTGTGAAGTCTCACTATATTCAAAGTGGCTTTCATGTTAGGAAACCCCTGGAGAAAATATCCTGACCAAACACCTTTCCCAGCGACGCTTTAACTGAGCCACAGATCATTTTCCATTTCGTGTTCCATCAATGAGATAACGTTGTCTTCGGAGCTTAGACTAAATTTGAAATATACTGCCAAAATGGACGCACCAGGCCCGCAGATGTACAGAGTAGGGTTATACTGAAGCGTGCATGCTATCAACAATGTATCCAGGAGATGGTAACATTGCCTTCTGGATGTTTTACATGCGGATGGAAAATCGGCCCTTATCACCTTGGAAGGCAGCTTCCATCAGCTTCAGTAAAGATACATTCTAGAAGCCCTAATTGGCTAGAGGCATCTTCGAAAACAATTTGTGCTACACTATGACAACTTTAGCCTCCGTCGTGCTCGTACAATCCAGACTTTCCTTGAAGATCAAGGTGTTGAGATCTTGCCTTGACCAGTAAGATCTTCGGATACTAATCCTTATGAGAATATCTGGGTTAAGAAAAACGTTGGATTAACAGCATATTATATTGATCCTCCGAGGTGAAGGGGTGTTGTGGGGCTGTGTTTGGTGCTTTGGCTGAGATAACCCAAAGAACTCTCCAATAACAAATGGAAGGTATGCCATGGAGAGTAATGACGTTGTACGCTTCTCAGTGAGAACAGAGGAAATATTGATTGATCAGTTATTATCACTTAAATTGTGTTAATTAACCCTGTGAGTTTCACATCTCTTTCATTTTCGTTTGTTTAATATTGCTGTGCACGGCTTTGGACTTATTTTTGTGGGTTATTTGTATCCTAGAGTTTCCAATTGTCTTTGTGTCACTTCAATGAGCATTAAAGTACCGTTGGTTTGAAGTTTATAAGTGTAGTTACAAACATGAGAACGCACACGTCTTCAAAATTGGTACATACCGAGATATGGCGGGTTTTCAAGATGGAAACAAACAGAAAAAATATATTCCATATTTAATGTCAAGTCTGTACACATGCAATACAGTGACCACAGCCCTTCAAGCCTCTGCCAGGCTAGGCACATATATACAAGCACAAATAATAATAAATAATAATTAAAACATATTGCAGTCGCCTTGAGACGTATTGAAGTACTTTAGGGCCTACATTTTATAACAGACATTTACTAAGCGATGTATGTCTTTTTTTAAAGACTATTCTTGTTCAGGACTATTCTTGTTTATATTAAAATCATTGGAGCGTTGTCATGTTTGATTACGCTTTTATAAAGAGTAACCTGTTAGGTCAGGGTCCAAATTGCAATAAATAATAAAGGCCATAAACAAAACACCTGTTTATATAGCATGTAAATAGACCTACACACGATACTGCCGACAATATTTATACGCTTATTTTTGTATCTTGGCTGACGTAAGATTTAAAAGTTAAGTATTTGTGTATACAAATATGATTTGAGAAAAATATTTTCTTCGTCCGCAATAAGACATGCATTACTCAAATCAGTAGTGTTACGGTCAGAGATGTTAAATGACCAAGGCCAAATTCACCTTTCGGGTTCTTAAATGAAATACAATTAATACACTGAAAAGTATTATCTGAAAACTTTCTTAAAACTTTAATATTTGTTTTGGTTTAATTTACAAACTTGCTTGTTGTCTTAAAATACTACTTAACTTATAGATACCGCTTCAAGAACCGCGCGATCCGGATATTATATTCCACGCTATAGTCCGAGATTGTTCATTAATATCCACTGCATTAAAATCTTGAAAAAAACTTGCAGGCGTATTCTTGCAATTCACAAGTTCCGGAATCCAGCTGGCAAAAGGTAAATACAAAAGTTTCCTTGCGAAATCAAATGGCGATTTCCACACAACAATTCAGCAATCCTTAAACGAAGCTCCACTTGGCTTAAAAGCTGAATCCAACGCACATAATCCACTCGGGAATTAAATATTAAAATAACAGTTTGTCTTTAATCCTCCAACTATCGTTATCTCCAATCTCCTTTCGAAGTTTAATTAGCAAACTCCACTCCTCTGTAAAATTATCCACCAAAATCAACTTCTCCTGGAGTTGTCAAAAAGTTGAAGTCAATTCAACTTTATCTGTATAACTGTAACTTGAATCCATCCACACAAAACAGATCGAGTCCATTTCACTCCGATCAAGTAAAATTCACTTCTGCCCAAATCTGATCAGGCCGTGCCACAGTTTCAACATTTTCATCCAAAATTCCCGCACGACATCATTACCACATTTAACATAATAATGTACAGTCTTCAATGTGAGGGATTTTCCCAGCAATAATATATTCAAGTAAACAACTCTATTTCTGAAACTTTGGGGAATTCCCAATGATCACCTGATATTTTCATGCAATCAATTGCCTATTAAAATAGAATGGGAAATCACCTAAAATTGCAAAATATGAATCTTTCAGAAAAAGTCCCTTTCTGTAGCAATCAAAGATCTCAATAATAAAGTTTCACTAATTAGATAATTAATAAACAAAAACAAACAATTCAGTTTCACATAACAGTAGAAAATTTTGAACTATATGTTAGAGCGAATTTATACATTTACAAATAGCTGGTTAATACGCATAAAATAGTTCGTCCGGAAATGGTAAAATTATACAATGGACCGTGTGAATTGAGGTCAATGTATTACAAACAACCATTATCATTAATCAAAATTTGCTCTAAATGCCCACTTTGAATTTTATAGTCTTATTATTTGTTATTTATCGTGAAAACCAGTGTATCTTAAAATTAAATACCGTCAGGTTATGCTTTGTTTAACCAATTTTAAGACATTAAATGTTAAAGCAAAACTGCTTCTGAAGGGAGGCCTTTTCGCGACCACATTTGCAAACGAAGTCACAGTTGATAACGTCTCATTGACATGAGTATTCTAGTTATGAGTCAATCTATTGTTCGTTACGGTTGCGTAAACTAGAATTAAAGTCCAAATTTGTATTCAATTACGTATCAAGCAGGAATTGAGTAATGACTATGGGATTTAGTACATTTCGGTCTTAGACATCTGCGATGAAAATATGATTCAGGAAGCAGCATTAAAAGAGTGTAGTTTCTCCAGCTCTTTCACCCAACAGAGCAAATAACACAGTGCAGTAAGTTTCAGACAAGCATGGAATAAAGAAAGAGTACATTATCACACCTGTATCATGCGATCTCATGTAAAATTAAACGGGTAAAGAAGTGGAAATAAACAGGTTTTTATCATATACAGCTTGAGTTATATAATAAAGAAACGGCATTACATGGTTTTTGTTGTTTCGTGTATGTGAGTGATTTTTATTAGCTTTCTGTTTCATATGTTAGATTTACAATTCACTGCATTTTTAATTTCGATGCATGATCTGATAAAGTAATTATTTCAAACTGGCATCATTATGAAATTGCATGTTATATAGAACAGAAACGATATGAGGAAGCCAAATAAAAGAGAAATTATTCTGAATCATTAATTAACCGAGTAGTAACTGTTTCTTTCGTATTACCTTATGGCCTCTGCAGACGAGAACATTTTGTAGGAAACTTGACTGGATATTTACACTGACCCACAAGCAGTTTCCATATGATAAATATGAATTTTTCTAATGTTTTACTGTTTGTTTAAACTACTTTAAATAAATTTGTGTATTTTGGCAGCCATTTTGAATTTTGAAATTTTGACCCCTTTGCACTAAAATTTCAGTAGGGGCAACCGGCATTTCCATAATCAACACAAAAAACTGACCCAGAAACAATGCTCAAAATGCTTCTACTAAAAAATGCCTCTTGATATCGCCTTTTTGAAAATTCCGTCTAGTCTATGACATGTTTATTGTGATTCGTGATTGTGGAAAGGCGGCTCCAGAAAAGACAGCAAAGAAAATTAAGGTGTTTAGCCCCTTAAAACCACCCTTGGAAATTCATTTTTTTCTGCTGGCGTGTTGACCACCTCTATATGAGTGGTGCTCTGGCAAAATGAGCGGAAAGTTGCGATTTTCAAAGTTGAGTTTATGGCATATTTTAATTCTCTCTAATTTCAGCTTTCGAATGATATATAATATGTCATACTTTCTTTCTACAATTTTCATTTAGAAATCGAAATACAAGGCAGTCCACTCAAAATCTGGCAGTAAACAAGAATAGTCCTTAAAAAGGACAAACTCACGTTACCCCGGAGTCATGGTCAAGATTACACTGTGTACCAAATGCTCAATAATTATGCTTGCCATTATTCATTGCTTCTTATCATGCTTATGGAATTGTTTGTACAGCAAGTTAACTAGTATGTGATTATATATATAGTTTCCTATAAAATCAGTCCACTCTCATAGTAAGTAATACATGCTTAGAAGCACAAAATATCTCCTTCCTCTTATGGCACAGCTAAGTTATTATAGGTATTGGGATGGGGATGTGATCTGAGAAATTGGAATTGGGGAGTTTTGGCTACTTGTCAAGAAGAGTAATCTTTGGTTTATTGAATAAGGAAGAAGAGATACAAGTGCTACAAACAGACAGACATATGTGTGATGTAAGAGTTCTTATAAAATAAGGCCGAAAACATAGTCAGCTTCCAAACAAAATTTGGGGCACACTCACTGTGTGAGAAGAATGATGACATCCCCAGGGCTCCAAATCAACCTAAAAAGTGGTAACCATGCGAATTCTTAAGGAAAATAGGTATATTACTATTCACTGAAATCAAGGACTGCAAAATCACAAAAAGGGGTATTCTGAGCGAGCATCCATCTCCACAAAATTTAAAAAATGGATATTACACAGAATTTCGCTTCTTTGTCGGTATTTGCCTGTTACATGATAATTTAGTATGAAGAAAATCTTGGAAAGATATAAAAAGAGGCATCATTAATGAGGCACCACATCCCAATAATATATATACTAAGGAAACCCATGGGAAGCAGTTCTCTTTTGTTTCAAGGACCATATTAGCAACGAAAACAAATGTACACAATGCCTTGTTGCATTTTTATTTGGGAGTATCAGTCTCTTGGAGTACAGCAGAATGTTGATTACTGTATGTTTTGTTCTTATTATATATTAAAGTATAATAGTCATTGAAATGGGTGTCTAAAATCTTATCATTAAAAACCATGAAGAAATGAGGGGGGTAATTTAATTTTGTCATTGATTTTGAAGAAAATGTGGGTAAAATTAATGCAACCATGGTAATGTTGATATTAAATGATAAGAGTCATTGAAAAGTGTGTCTGAAAATATTGCCAAGAATCTTTAAGAAATTGGGGGGTATGTTTTACCTTAATTTTGTCATTGATTTTGCAAAAAAAGGGTGAAAATTAATTAAAAATCATTGAAAAGCTGGGTTTTGAAAAAAAGGAACTTGCATCATGGTTACCACTTTGTAACTTAAGTTGTTGGACACAGATTGCCCCACATTTCCCTACTAACTCAAAAATGTGTGTTAAAAGTTTCAAAATCTATGCTTTGGAGGTGGTGTTTTACATTAATATTTTACAATATGGTATCAGGAAATGTTTATCTAATAAATCAGAAGTAATTTTAAAAGCAGATCTATTTTAAGGTCTTGTGCACATATAGAAAGAGATTTGTTGTTGAAGAGGCCATTGTTCAAATCAAAGACATTCTCACTGCGTGAGAAAAATTGTCGCAAATTGATTTTAAAATTACTGTTTACTATAGTGTATAATAGCAAAACGCGATCAATTACCCGTAAATAATCATACTTCCCGGCGTAATTGACCTTCAAAACGCGAAATATAGGTTAATACTAATGCATTTATTTGTTTTATGTCAAAAAACGAAATTTGATCTTTTCATTTTAGCAGCCATTTATTCAAAATCTTCAATCGCTACTTTCCGCTCATTATGCCAGAGCACCACTCATCGTATAAGCAATTTATGTCAAAGCATTGGAAAGCACCAGGGAAAATAACCATTCACCCAATAGAGCTAGTATATTGATTTTAATGGTACTACTGCTGTCAACGGTGTTCCCATTAACAAGGGTTTCAATGCCATTTATCAAGTAGCCTGTCTTTGTACCCTTGAAAGTGTAATTAGTTGACCCGATGTTTCTTTGCATCTATCTTCAGTGCCGTTAGGAAGTCATAGAATATACTCTACGGAATACCTTTATTAAATCGATTGACTTGTTCCGGAGCAAGTGTCGCTTGTAAGTTGTTTTTCAATATTTATTGCATCTCATAATTATCTGTATAAAGTGCATTATAATCACAATAAAAGTAATGATATAAATTCTGAACCGATATGAAAAATCCCATTAAGATTAAAAATACAAATAGGTCTGCATAACCATGATTCGTGTAAGCATTTAAGATAGTTTAAAATCAATTTATTTTTTGATAACGTTACGTGATTCATTTGATGTTTCTAGGCTTTTGTCTTTTTATAGATTTTAGATTATGACTTTTCCAGATAGATAATTTTAAAATTAAAGTCATTTTAAAGGATCTTATACGATAATTAATCTGAAAAAAATGTATGCATCTAAACATAAAATGTTATATTTTTAAGCAAACGTACACTTACATTTGATGGTGCCGATAAAAAACATGTAATATACCAAGACCTTTCAGACACGTTTAGAATTATTAGGTATTTCGTGTCATTCCTTGAATATCAGGAAATATACATCTTTAATAAGATCTAATTCTTTAATAATAGTTTTAAACTGTTTTCTTTTCTCTTTTCGGGAAAAGTTATAATACGCGTATTCTTAAAAATGTTTAAAAAATATTTGTCCAAGAGGATTCACACAACGCTGAATGAAGACGTCGTGATGACCTCGCAAGCTATACCTGAAAGATATAATACAAAAGGTAGTGTGCGCAGAATAACCATCATGTTTGTAGCTTTTTGAAACTTCAGTCGGATCTTAAATAAAAAAAATTGGGCCTCTTGACACATCACATGAGTGATGTTATTTTTACAGGAGAACCAAACTAATCAGTGCAGAAGAATGATAAGCAGTGTATATATCTTTTATTTTGTTTGCATTGTATTACACTGTAAATTCAAATGATATAAGATGGTTGTTTTAAACATATTGGCCCGTATTCCAGAAAGATGTTTAGCTAAACCATTGTTTAACTGAGCATCAACTGTCCAGGAATGATACGCATCATTTGCAGCTTTCAAGCAGAACAGTTCAATGAGTCGTGCTGTTGACGTGAAATAAAACCTTGATTTAGCTAAACACCTTTGGGATAAGCCATAAAATGTTGCATTAAGAGCTGCGGTGTCTATTAGCTAATATGCTTTACTTACTTTACAACCCAGACAATAGTTAAATACACAAATACAAAATCAAAAGTATGGATACCATACGGGAATTATCGATGATATATAAAATTAGAGGAGAAATAGACTGTACGAACTAGTGCAGATATTTGAACAATTCCTTCAAATTGTTTGAATTTCTCCCCTACTCTGCTAATCTTACTGATACTGAAATGTTTAAACAACTTTACATTTCACCACATTTAATTATCAAAGTAAGTACTTTATGCTCGACATGTTTATTCACCAAAGACGGAAGCATGGTAACGACGGTGATTTTGCAAATTACAATAACCCATTTGATTGCAAATCCCGATTGTAAATAACAAGGAAGAATCAAATCCAGCAGCAATAACCCATCTGTATCCTTCAAATATATATCTTATTTGACGGTTAGGAAATGCCTATGAGCTCTCACCTCATAGTCAATAACTACAATGATCAGATTCAATCGTTGTAATGTAACTATACGTTAACAGGATATTACTAGGCGGGAAATTTTCACTGAAAATCAATCAGTCTATTGAGTCTTAGTTTTGCCTTTCAGAAGCCATTAGATCCCCATTGTGAATTTTCAACATGGCGATAAATATCAGGTGAACAATTCGAGGGAGTGAAAACAATATATTCCCTTTGGGTGATTCATTGTGATTCAGCCATGCTTCTATCAGTGTCTTGAAAAAAAATACTTGGGTATGTATTGTTCTGGTTGAATGCTGTCGCTTGTCTTTGTTTCATACAAAACGCATTTTTTAAGGAAATAATTGCTTATCTTTTTACTATCTGGTATTTAATGATGATCACTGCTGTAAATTAGTCACAGGAATCTTTTGTGTTATTTACCTTTAAAAATGAAGGCGGTATATTGTTTAAGTGTAGGGAACATGGTGGAATATGGGGAATACTCCGTATGTCAAGATATGAGAAAGAATGCGATGCTAAAGTGACATGAGATGTTTTCGTTCAAAAATATTTCACTAAATTATTGTTTGTTTTCATGAGCCTGCTTATTTAGAATATTACGTTTCCTTGTAACTATCTTACACATACATATTTCATGTTCCTCTAAAATAGTAAACTTATTACTTCTTCTTTGGTCAAACATACACTTTATAACTTAACTTAAAGGGTTAAATAAGCAAATATCTGCTACTTTAAAACGATTCATGTTAATGTCTTATGAGTAAGTAACCATCTGTTCAAATACATGTAGAGATACATATAGCATGTTGATTTTAAATTGCATCACAGGCGACAGTATCGCCATTGACAAGGGTCTCAATGGCTGTATCAAGTAGACTGACTGATGATAGTATATACTAGTACTGGTATAAACGAAAAGACCCGAGTTTTCTTTTCTTTGAAGTTTGAGCCTTGAATGATAATGCTAAAAGGAACATCTTTATTAAATTGGTTGACTTGTTCGAGAGCAAGGTTGATTGTAAGTTGATTTTTGTGTCTGTTTGATTGCATCGTGCCAAATTACATCTGATTAGCTTCTATGTAATAAACAAAGTTTTCAAATGATTTGACTTTAATATCTTGGAGGTAATATTCCGGAGAGGATAAGAACAAAGCACATATTACATACACCCTTTGGAATACATTTAGGGAACTTAATTAATAAGTATTCTTTAAGCTTATGTTTGCACCTTAAGTTAAGATATTCCTTTCCCTATACGAATTAGGTAGTTCACTGACTGGACTCTTATTCTTAAGGGCACCATAGACGATAGTGGCAACAATGACAAGGTTTGGAGTGACAGTAATGTAGCTTTAGGTAGCTGACTATTAAACCCCACTGATAATGTAATTCAGTCAACCCGAGTTTTCTTTGCACGAATACCATCATTGAATTGATTGACTTGTTCCAGAGCTTTTAAAGTGTCTACTTGATTTCACTGTGGCAAAGTGCATCTGGTAAGGTTCTGCTTCACCTTAAATTCAAAATTTTCAATTTAATTGTTACGCGGCAAGCCAGATTAGAGTTTAATCCTGATCAAATTAATAACTATAGACGTCAAAACATTTAGATAATTAGATATAACATGCATTGGTAAAATGGGAGTCACTTGAAAACAACTTACCAGCTACACTTGCCGCGCAATAAGTCAATCGAATCAGTAAAAGTGTTCTTCGTAAAGCATTCCCCTTGAGGCTCTGATGGTAAAGAAGCATTATGCAAAGAAATCTTTAGTCAACTCAAGTGCACTAGCAAGGGTACAATAGCAGGCTACTTAACGCTGGCATTCAGACCCTTCTCAATATCATGGAGACAGAGTTGAATGTGATGCCTTACATTAAATGTCAATACGCTAGCTTTATTCGGACGAATCGTTATTTTAAATAACTTCAAGGCTCGTACACGAATTGTTTAAATTGGGAAAATACCTGCTTAATTCAACCATTTTAATGGTTCGTACAAAGGTGTATGTTAAACTTGGTGTATGTATGTATAAGCAATTTAAGTCTTAAGTGGCATGAGGTAGTGGGGTGTGTATAAGGGTGTGTGGGTTGAAGAATATGTTTACAGTTGACGGAACAGTTTTGAAGTGTCCGTAAATTTATAGAAACTATTTCTAATAGTGCAAGAACAGTGCTCTAAAATCAGCTCTTAAGTTACCTCTGATCTAACATCTTCTTTCCCAAGATCGCAGTCCCATGTGTTGCTTTTTTTTTCGCTTCAAGACAAGGTGAAAATTTTTCAAAAAGAAAAAAAATTGTATTTTTATTCTTTGTGAGGGACGTTTGCCTTTGTTGAATTTCATCGATTTTTGTCAGCCCTTTCCTTAGTGCCATGGGGTATTAAGAATACCGTTTGGATCACAAATGAATTATGGGACATCAATCTATGGGATATCATTTTCAAAACATTAAATTGTGTTGTTCTCTTTGATTTTTCCCCTCATCCCCACGTCGCATAAGTGATTCTGAGCAAGTGATCTTTGCACAAACATAAACCATTTTTTTCCAAGTCGCACCCTTCCATTCCTTACTATTGACAGTAAGCCTTAACATGACAAATGTACATTTTTATATAAAAAATAATTGACTACTGTATGTCTTAAGAAATCTTATAAGCTTATACTGAATTATTGCAATACATTGAGAATTATTAAAATGTATGGAAGATACCGAGATAATCAAAACATCCAGTCATAAATGATTAAACTTGATAATGTCAATATATTCAAGCTCATATTGTATGTTGAGCCTTATCTGTATTGTTTATGAAACATCATCTAAACTGAATTTCATATTATTAGAAATTGATTGATTCTTTATTGAAAGTAATATAATATTCCAAGTAGAATTATTTTCTTCTAAAGATTACGTCTCAACATATACAAACCGACTGATTTTTGTAGAATTTAACTCACGTCTAATTACGTATTCTTGTACAGTTTGTAATAAGGCCATATCTGTTATTATAACCTATTTGAAATATAATATTGATATCGTCTGTTGAAATTGTTTTTGTTCTTGTTAAAATTATTTGATATTCAAAAACCGATTATTAGCTGCTGTATGTTGTAGAAATCAGTAAAATTGGAGGATTTCTGGACTTCATGAGATGCGACCTGAAAAAACAACCACATCTCATATTAAACCTATATTTACTTATTTCAATTTGTCTACACAATGGTGATGTAGTAGAGGGCTATGAAATATTGTAACATTTAGGTTTGACCATTCAAATTGAATGTATGACAACGGACAAGTTATAACAGGTTTAAACAAGTGAGTATTTTAATTTTATACCTATCCTCGTTGTGCCAAAATAGGTATTTTATTATGTACCATGCAGTCATCAGGTTACCATCAGGTGCAACAGTGTGCACAAATCACTATCGTGTTCATTCATGATGGATCCATATTAGGTTTTGAATAAATGAAATATATATACTGGACGTTTTTGTTTTTAAAGAGTTGAAAAGTTTAATAACTTGATGACTGCATTGTACATAATAAAATACCTATTTTGGTACAAAAAGGACAGGTAAAAATACTCACTGGGTAAAACTCTTTGTTACTTGTCCCTTGTCATACCATTCAATATGAATAGTCAATGATCATTCAGTCAAAATGGTGACATGTGTAGAAATAAATATTCCAATGGATAATTAATATGGATGTTTTTCGAAAAGAAATTTGTCTTCAAACATATTCCATGTTTGTGTTAGATCTGATTACATTTAAACCTGCTCTCATAAAAGGTGCAGAACGTCTGAAATGAAGATTAGGAAAAACTTGCAAAGTAAATAAAAATGGGTAAAGGATGGCCATTTTGTTTTGAAAGTAAATCGTACCCATATGTTTGGACAGTCAATGATGCTACGGTAACATCATTTTTATGGCTAATTAGCATATAATAATGTTATTGATATTTATATGTGTCCGTAAATTTACATAAACTATTGCTAATAGTGCAAGGACAGTACTCTTCAGTTACCTCTGATCCAACATCTTCTTTCCCAAGCTTGCAGTCCCATGTGTTGCTATTTGGTGAAATATTTTCAAAAAGAAAGAAAAAATTGTATTTA